>PJRA01000263.1:3145647-3178321 GCA_016987375.1 Brachionus koreanus | reverse complement strand
AATTGAAGAGAAAAAAAAAATTTCAAATTAGTGCTTTTATTATATTCTTTTGCACTCTAATATTTGTAAAATTTAATACATAAAAAAATTTAGATAAATAAAATTATTAATTTCTAAACTTTTGCAACATTCTGTAGAATAAATAAATAGTAGTTCATTTTAACGACATAATACATGAATCAAGTCAATATTTGATTAGCTTTCATAGTATATATAATACATTTTTTTTTTCATTTTAAAATCATTTGTAATAAAGACATATTAGACACTGTCTTTTTTAATGCTTAAAAAATTTTGCCCATAAATTTTTTTCTTATTTTTGATTTAAGTTCGTTTTTGTAAATGTTTTTTTTACTAGAGCAATCCGGTTCAGATAAGATGATACCATCATACAAATTTTTTTTTCATTATTAGTTACCTCTAGTGTAGAATCACATGAATATATGTATTATTAAAGAAACTTTGATGAAATTATTAATTAAATCTATTAGATAAAAAATTAAATATGAAAGCTGATCTAGCTAAACCATGTACCATGCACGGTCTTTTCAGTTTTTATTTTGAAATTAAATTAAAAAAATGGGTAAATTTTGTTATTTTTTTATTTAAAAAATAAAACCAATTTTTAAAAAAAAATAAACTCTAAAAATTATTTAATTTAAATATACAAAATTGGCATATTAAAAAATTCGAATAATTTTAAAAACTCCATATTTATAATCATATCTTTTCTAGATTTCAAAAGTAAAATAGCCTTTTTTCGAATGCTGACTAGTATTGCTCAAATCACATCTCATTTACATTTAAAATGACATAATTTTATCTAAAAAAATAGAATAGCTAATAGATTAAATTTTTCAATTTTCTAAAAAAAAATTACTCACCATGATCTATTGATAGCATTGAATTAGACTTTATTTTAGTTGAATAGCTAATTGAAGTCGACGGACTTGACTTTTGGCTTGATTCGCTAGAGACTCGCCTCTCTACATTAGGTTTCGAAACAGTCAAAAATAATTGATGTAAGTTGGGCTTTTCAGATGATTTTTTAATAGAAAAATTTGAAAACTCGTTGGAAAAGTCTGTATCAGCATCTGCCTCAGGATCGTAGTCATATTCATATGAATTAGTTCTGTTTGACAAAGAAGAGACTGACGATGACAGAACCGACGACAAATTGGATGGATTCAATTTAAAAGATTGAGTTTTGGAAAAATTTGCATGATTCATGTTTCCATTGACCATTTTACTCAATGTTTCCAATTTTATTGTTTGATATTTAGCTAAACAAAACAATCTTTATTTAAAAAATATAACTAGAACTAAATTTTAAATTACATTTTATTTCATTCAGTTGACTTTCGAGCAAATTTTTTATCTGATTTATCCAAAGCTGTTTTTCATTTTCGCTGCTTGCCTTAAAATTCAAAAATAAATTTTTGCATTAAATTTGAAGAAAAAATTTGTCTTCAAATTGCACACTAGAATATTAATTGAGAAAATAAAAAATTAATTTACTTTAATTAAATTAAAAAAAAAAAATCAATTATTATATTTAGTCAAGTTTAAATATTCAAAACTAAATGTCAAACAACTACTTTAGCTTTTCTAGAGTCAAATAAAATTTGAAATTTTTTATTCTTTTTTCATTTTTAAATTAGTTTGAATAAAATTTTTAAAAAAAAAATTATTGTTTTATGTATAAATAATAAAAATACCTCAAAAACATATGAAAACGATTCGGTCCAAATTTCGAATTTTCTCTTTTCATTTTTGATATTTTCGGTCAAACCGATCTCATTTGTTTTAATAGCTTCTTTAAATTGATAGAAATACTGAAAATTTAAAATCGAATTGCAAGATGCTGTGGAAGAAAAAGTAGATGATGAAGAGGACATGAGCGAAGATGAATTTGATGAGATTGTGTTGTTCAGCGATGATTGTTGAGAGTTAGAATTGTTATTGGAAGTTGATATTGAACCTTGTAAAGTAGATGTCTGTGGTAATTCATCGCTCTTGCGCTTGCAAATAAGAATAGCCTTTTCAAATAGAAAAAGCTCAATTGTCTTGTTATTTATTTGAAATCTATTGACCACATTCATTGCAGCGCTGCTCGTTTTATTGCTCAAATTTCTCTTTAGTTTGGTCATTTGAATCTGATCCCGTTTGAGCAAACGTCCATTCATTTTAATGTCCGAATTGTAGCCGATGATAAACGAGGCATGCATTACGTCATTTAGATTATTAACCACATCTAGCATGCTTTCAATCGACTCTTCAATTAATTCTTTGTGTTCGAATGAGCACACTTTCTTGAGCTCTTTTAGAAGCAACTGATATTTGCTGATTCGTTGGACTGGCTTCAACAAATAAGTGTCTAGTGCTAGTTTTAGGCCAAGACTCGTTTGAATCGACTTGGAAAAAATTTTAATTTTTTTTCGAAAAAATTAAAATCAAAATTTTACTTTAAAAAATGAACAATTGACGCAATATTCTCTCCATATCTCTTCAGAATTCGGTTTGTTTAAGCAATAAGTTGAGTAAAGATAAAAATTTTCTTTCTAAAGTTTAAATAAATTTTTAAAAAATATATTTTTTTTTTCCTTTTTACTTACACAATTAATAAATAACTTGCATATTTTGGGTATCGAGTCTCTAGACAATTCTAGTTCTTTAAAAAAAACTCTTAAACAAGAAAAGAATGAGAAAACATTTGATTTTTGAAATTGGAAGTAAAATTTATTTTCCTACCTGCTATGAAAATTATAAATCTCTCGTATATTTCCGAACAAAATGTCTTTGTTTATAAGCACAAATTGTGGTACTAGACTTTGATTTTCCGGGTCGTTCAAAGTGTTCAAATAACCCTTTAAAAAAAAAATTAAAAAAAAAATTTCTTAAAAAATAAACTCTAATTTACATCAATAATCAATTTTAATTCACTCACGTAAACCCGTTCTGTTTCTATTAATTCACTTAAAATGTGTCTTAAAACAATAAAAAAGTTAAGATTTAAATTCTTTTATATTAATTTTTTTTTTGGCTTATATTTTTAATGCTATCTAATTTTGATGTCTATTTTTTTTTAACTGATATTAGGAAAAATACTAATTGATATAAAATAAATTTTATTTGGTATCAAAAATAAATGACTTTAGCAATTTAGCAGTTTTTTTTTGGTACTTGTAAATTTTCTATTAAAAAGAAAGCTTAAATTCTAATAAGTAGATAAAAACACGATCAAATCTTAAAAACCAGATTTTAATTCTACCGCGGTTTCTGATCTGATTCAACAAATGGTTCGAATCTGTCACTGGTATTTCGATAGTAACTTTTAAAGACCCTGATTTTTGAAATGGTACATTAACCTCTCCTCATATAATGGAAAAAGATATATATGCTAATATGTATTAGCTTTAGCATGCTGTAATAAAGCTTTAAATGCCATTCAACGCTAAAGATGCTAGTGACTGTTAAACTGTTCAAAAAACGCTCAAAAAAAGAGGACAATTCCCTGGTTCCAAAAATAAAACATAGATTTAAAAAAAATCTTGATACAATAATCCATCTTCTGAATAACTAAATGATAATTTTTCAATTTTTTTTTCAAAATTTTTTTAATAAAATTATTTGATACCAATTTTACCAGTCTATTTTTGATACCTTTTCAATTAAATTAGATATCAATAAAATATATAAATAACATATTTTTGATAGCAAAAAAAATATAATTTATTTTTTTAAATGGCATTAAATTACCTAATTTTTTTTTCATTCATTTTTTTTTGTTCTAATATTTCGTCGTCTTCATTGTCGTTTATGGACGATGACGACGAATCATTGCTTAACTTTCTAGATTTAAGAGTTCCGTGCGAGAATTTGCGCGGATTTTTCTTCAAAAATCCAGCTAGCTGTGACGAATCAGCATTTGACAAAGTTCTCTTTGGCTTGCAATTATCTGGCAAAAAATTCGAATCAAAATTTTTTGCTTTGTCTCTCTTAATTTCTCTTCTAAATGTATCATGTATTCGATTCATTAGGTTATTCTGATCAAAAATTTGCTGCGGCTCGACACGTTGCACCGGCCTGGAGGCCACAAATGCCTTGTTCAATTGCTCTTTTCTTTTCTCAAACATTTGACCGAGTGATTTTAGCTGAGAGCAGACTATTTCGAAATTTTTCTCGACTTGAGTCGAATGAGCCTTGCTGCATTCGGTCATTTTGTTCGCATCCATGTCAAACGAAGACAAAGTGACAGTCTCGTCCTCGCTCCCAGCTTCACATTTATCCAAATCGAGCTTATTGTAGTCGGCCAGCCACTCTTCGATTTCGCCCAAATACTTTCTTTTTCTTTCCTGGCTGATGTTTATCAGATCCTGGTCATGAAATAATGTGCTTCCTCTTTCAAAAACCTGCTTGGCTAAACTTATCTTTTGAGCCATTAGCTTGTTGTTTTTGAGTCCATTCAATTTTTTAAAATAGTTTAATTTAAATTCGTCAATTAAGCGCTTCAATTCGCTGCACTTGGGCTCGACGCTGTCAATGCAGTAGCCGGTGCTGACTTCTTGCTTAAGAACAACCATTTCAGAGTTATTATTAGGATCTGGTATGGCGAGAAGATTTTCGCTGAAATTTTTCAAATCTGATACTGAATTAAAATCGTTTGATGAGGATTCTACACCCGAGTCTATGCAAGACTTTTCAATATCGTCAAGCTGAGTTCTAATATTTTTTTTGCTTGAAATAAGTAGCTCTATGCCCTGGTTGTACAAACTGAATGCTTCTTCAAAAGCGCTCTTAAGAATTAAATGGGTCAGTTTGATTTAATGTCAATCAGAATTATGTCTAAATAGAATAATAATGAGAAAATCTTATTCAAGAGCTCCGAGGAGCCACTTTGATTTTTAAAATTTGGTTTTTCTACTAATATTCAAAAAGAAAAAATTATTTTAAAAAAAATACACTAGCTTACTTTCGATTGTTCATTCAAAACCTGCAAGAGTCTTATGAAGCTATCGTATTCTTCTTCTAGTTGAATATTTTCATCGGTAATCGAGCCGAGTTTTTCGTTTATTTTCAGAATATTTATGCGTACCTATTTGAATGGAAAAAAGTAAATACAGACTTGAATTTATTCAAAAAAAATTTTTAATTTTAATACATCTTTGAATTTTTGTTCGAATTTTCTTAAATCTAGGCATTTGTTCAAACGAACAAAATGATTATTCCAGAACATTTCTAGCGTTTTTTGACTTTCTTCCATCAGTTGTAGCAAACTATGTTGAAAAAATAAAAAAAAAAGATAAATATTTTTATTTACTATTTTAGAATGGTGCTAATTAGCAAACAAGCATAAGATAACACATTCGAAATGAAAAATTTTTTAAATATTTTATTAAAGTAACACATTTGAAAGCTGTTTCGAATGCAAATCGGTTTGTTTAAGTCAAAATTTAAAATTTACTTGAATACGGTTTGATAATGAATACGAATGTCGGGTGTGAGGGCTGAATATTTCTCGGTTTTATTCTGAAACATGTCAATTTTGCTTGTTTTTTCTATTAAATTTAGCACAGTTTCACCGAATCTTAAATAAGTTTAATTTGTAAATTAAAATAGACAATGTTGTTTCATTCATTTTAGGACTATAATGTCAGCAAATAGCGATAAATACAAAATTTTAATTTAATCTCTAGCTGCTTGCCTGAAATTTAATTAGTTTGTTTTGTTCAAGTAGAAAAATTGGATAAACTATGACTCTTTTAAAGTGAAAACCGGATTACGCATTTAACTAATACAATTTTATTTTTTGTTCGAAAATATAGCCTAATAATGAGCTAACTAATGCAATTAAGTAATTAAATATTTTTTTTTGAAAAACTCTACTAATTAATATTAAACTAATATTTACAATAATAGTAGACTTTTAAAATCAAGGCCTAAAAAGCTTTCATACGAAAAAGCAATTTAAAATTTACTTTAAAAAAAATACACTGAACAAATAAACAAAAGTTTAAAAAAAAAAATTTTTTTGTAATCATTGTAGCTTAGTCAAATCAGGAATTATTTTATTTCAAATTTTATTATGTAAATATTTTTCGAAAAAAAAATGTGTTTAATTTGCAATGAGTTATTACCAAATTATACATTACTAAATTTTGGATTTATTTCAGAGGAATTAAATTTAGTAAAACAATTTTTGAGATTTAACGGCAAGTGACGTTGAAACTAAACTAACAATGAAACATAAGCAAAAAATTTAATTTCAATTTTTGACTCAAATAAAATATTCTATATTTTATGATACAAAAATTAATTAGAAATTTTTCATTGAATCTTACATCAATACAACTAAGTATTTCATGATTAAGAGCATTAAATTTTTGTTTTTTTTTTTTTAATTTAACGAAAGAATTTAATTAATTTGAACCCATCTAAATAGTCTATTATATTTGTAAATATAAACTAGACTAAAAGTTTGTACAGTATTTTTTAAAAAATTTTAGCTTTTAGTTTTATTTTCTCATGAATCAGAAATAACTTGATTAAGCGGTTTAATTTAGAAATATCGAAATTCCAAATCCAAATATCTAAGTTTTCTTTAATTTGAAAAACAACTAAAAATTAAATTAATTATCATGCAAAATAATTTAATAATATCTTTAATAGATAAATGTCTTTACTTTAATTTATAGATACTTTAACAGTTTAAAAAATCCACAACTCATGTCTTTATTGAAGAATTTAGCACTTAAACTTACAGAATATTTGGTTCAAATAAGATATTTTTTATGTGTCTTAAATAGATTTGTTAGGAAAATAGAGACGAAAAATATCAGATGTAGTTTCGCTTTAAATTATGAACCTATTTGGCAAGGCACTTATTTGCAAAGGAATATATGTATTATGTTGAGTCATAAAATTTTGCGTTTTTTAAAAGGTATTTTGTAATTCTAAAATTTTAAGTCATATTATATGTTAAAATAAACAGAATTGAATTCTCTACAAAATGATATGTCAAACTCTTTGTTTATTTAAAAAAAAATTTATTGTAAACGTATATTTTAAACCAAAATTTTGAAACTCTAAAGACATTGGGGCAAAATGGCTAATATTTTGAAGGTTAACTAAAATTTGCTTATTTTTCTTGATAAATTAAAAAAAAAAGTAAAAATAAAATTGTGACATTTCTTTAGTTCTATTAAAATGTAATCAAATGTTGACATATTTTATGAATAGTAGTACCATGACGACTTTATTAGTGATCAACAAATTTGATATAATGACCACGTGAATTTTTTATTTTAAACTCTTCAAACTTTGTAAAGTGTAAAATGATAACTTTAAATAACGAATAAACATTAAATTTGATATCCATGATATTTTAGATTATTTTTTTGAATTTTCATATTTTTTAAAAATAGAAAATGATGATGAAGCAAAAATTTTTGAATACATTTTGTAATAAAAACTTTATCATAAAATTAAAAAAGAAAAACATAAACAGAAATATCTTTAAAAAAAATTCTTCTGGAAAAGGCTCAATTATTTTCTGTGTTTGAACTTGTACAATTTTCTATAATGTAACGTATGATTAAGCCTACCAAATAATTTGATCTAGACCAAGATATCAGCTTTTCTCTTGAGCATTAAATATTTATCTTAAGTTACATCAATAAAACATATTCATTCAAAAGTGCAAATTTTTATTAATTTTTTAACTTTTAAAGAAGCAAAATTCGAGGTTTAAATTAAAAATCAATTAAACAATCTCGATAAATAACAAATACAACTAAATAAACTGATTAGTTATGAAATTTGTGAAAAATATTAAATAAAAAAATAAATTTAATTTAAAGATTTTTGAAATAACAAGTAAATAAATTTCATTGATATTAGATACTCTTAAGAAGCGCTTAACCTTTTAATATATAAAATAATAAGAAAATTGTTTAACATATAAATGCATGTAAAATTAAAATATCTATATATATATTGTTTGTGTAAAATTGTCTAAAAATAAAATTTTCATTTTGTTTAACTTTCTTCTTTAAAAGTAATTATTTTTTTTTCAAAAAATTTTTGAATAAATTTCAGTTATGTTAGCATAGAAAATTACATAAACTCATATTTAAATTGATAGCTTAGTGCAAATTTTTAGAACGTATAAATTTCAACAAGAAAATAAGAAAACAAGAAAAAAAAAACGCTAATTAGCTAATTTGTTTCTAAACAATTTTATTTTTAATAAATACTTCATGTTTTAGTGGGCTTTGCTTAAAACGAATAAAATTGTTCTATAGGTTATAGTAAGCAAATGTATTAGGCTTAAAAGCCTAAAAGATTCAATGAAATTTTGAATATCCTTCTTATCTAATTCACTAAAAAAAATGTCTGATAAGTATCTAATATTTAATTATTTATTACTTTGAAGAGGTTCACGGGTAGCTAGTTTTTATGGTCTTAATTCTTTCAAAATGAATATTCGATTATGTATCTATTAAATAATTCATTTTATCCTTAGCCTTAATTGTGTTATCAAAAAAAAATAGACTTAATAAAGTAAAAAAATTTTTTTCGATTTTTTGATCGTTACTATCGGAATAAAAATACTCTTATTCTCATTAGAATCAAATGAATTAATTTTACTAAATTATCTAAATTTCAAATTTTAAATTGTTTTATAAATAGCTTTAATTTTATCGCTAACAATAGTCATTTAAAAACAAAAAGACGATGGAACAAACTAAAGAATAAAAGAAGACCAGTCATAGCCAACTAGGTTAAATAATATATGTCCAAACCAGTTTTTTTAATTATAATAAAGAGTATTTTTTCTGCCTTTTTATTTTTTTTTAAATTTACAAAGTTAATAAAAAAAAAAATTTTTTTTGGTTTTCATTAAAATATGGTCAAAATATTTTTTTTTTTAAATAAAATTCTCAGGAAATTTTTTTGAAAGTAAAAAATAGTTTTAGAAATGCTAAAAAAAAACTTAAAAGAAATAACTACTAAATCAAATGCTTTATGTTTAATTGTCTCTTTTCGAATAAGATAATAAATTATGGTTTAAAAAAATTGAAAATAAAATATTGTCTAATCCAAGTCTTAAATGATCTAATGTAAAAAAGTGTTCTATTTGCTAACTTTAATCTTTAAAGTTGATGTTAAACAAAACTTTGTGTGGTCAAACAATAATCAATATGGATTAAATAGCAAATACCTTTTAGTACTTTGAACTGTCGACAATAAGTCAGCTCTTTCTTTTAATTGAGTATTTATGAGAATTTGTGTGGATGCGACGTCGTTTGGAAAATCTGTTTCTTCCATGAATTTAATGAACTGTTTTAGACTAGCTACACATTCATTTACATTTGTACTCAGTTTTTCAATGAACTGAAATAGCCGCAGTCAAAATTAGATTATTTTTTTTTAGCATAGTTTAAATAAAAACTACTTGTCGCTGTTCGATCCATTCCTGGTGTCTGTAATGAATAGATCCTCCAAATTCAGTAGTGAGATTTTCTTTATCTATGTTCTCGTACAGCTCGTCAAGATTTTTACAAATTTTTATCTGTAAACAAGCAAACAAAAATCCAATAATTTATTTATTTAATGTTTATTTTCAAATTTACATTAAATTGATGATTCTTGATGGGTTGATTGTAGTTGTTGAGATTAACACTCTCGTTCAGTGTATCCTCTTGAAATAAAATAGAAGATAGGACTCGTTGAAAGTAAGATTGAGGCCGAAGAATAAATATCGTGTTTAGCTTAGCTGGAAAATAATCCTTTAGTAAAGTCAAATTAAATTTAGAACAATTGGCCAAACAAAGGCAAGACAAACTTGTATTAGAATAAGAACGTTCTTAACTGAACTCCATTTATCGTTTCGTCTATCGATCAAAATGCTAAATCCGGTTTGTTTATCTGATTCTCTATACAGAGGTAAATATTTAAAAGTTTTGCCAAGTTAATTGAAGATAAAATATTAGAAAAAAAAAATAATAAAATTTGAATAAAATTATATTTACGAGGGTATATTGCAAAAATAGTCTATGGCTTTGCGATAATTTTCTACTTTAATCTCTTTATTGTTGCAATTGTCAGTAAATGTAAACAATAGAGAACCGTTTCGAGTACAACCACCTTAGAAAAATTGAAAAAAAAAAAATAAAAATTTAATAAATATTTAATAAAAAATTGCTAATCCGCAATTTTGAATAACACCAAACTAGAAAATAGTGAGAAATGCAGCTTATATCTTGTTCTAATTTTGCTTAGATTCAATGCATGATTGAAATTTTAGTATGATGAAACTTGAAGCTAGCTTGGTTAGCTAAATTATTTGAAAGTATGCCCTAATTATGAGACTAGAAATTCGTAATTCAGCTCGTTTTAATCGAAATCTAGTAGAAAAAACAAACCGAATAATCAAAATCAATTTGAATGAGATTTTACTTGCGGGCTTCTAAGTAGAGCTTTAAATAAAATTCATTAATTCAAACCAACTATTCATCAGCACTTTTTTTAATCAAAAATAAAAATAGAAATAAATAATTTTTTTTTTCTTTTACCACTAAAGATAACATGAGGACAGCACAAGGGCCGAATCGGACACATTTTTAAATACTTCATTTTAAAATGATATTGCTACGGAGAATAGATCAAAATTAACTTTATTTTTAAACAAAAATAAATATAGATTTTTTTTTAATTTATTAAAGGTGTTTTTCAGCATACATGATATCACTTTAATTCACAAAATGCTCTATTTCCTCACGGGTGTCTTAATTTATATATCGTGATTAATAGATACAAAAAATCATGAAAAAACACTTCAAATAAAGCTCTTATTTATATTCTATTTGAGAAGAAGTAAATGAAGAATGCTTTAAATTATTTTATAAGAAGATAACTTTGATCCAAATTGATTTTTGTTGTTGTTTATTTTTATCAAAACTCTTTGTTTGGCCCCGAGTGCTATTTTATTTTAAAAGTCATCAAGAGCATAAAATTTTAATTTAAAAAAAAAAGATTGATTTATTGTTTAATTCTAAATGCAACCTAAAACCAATTTTTACTAGCCATTATGGCTTTTAATTTTCATAAATATATTCTTGCTCTCTTATTTAAAAGAAAAGTTTCCTATGATATTTATCTAAATTATTAAATGGTTTCGCAAAATGATACAAGATTTAATTAGCATGGAAATTGAATAACTTTCATTCAAGTTACGCAATTCAAATCGCTTTCACAAATTTTCAATCTGCTTGTTAAATTTTGATCAAATAGAATAAAATTTAAAAAACATAAAAAAAAACTATATTTGTGTTTATTATTATTTATCTATACTATTAAAAAAACTATTAAATTTAAAATTTGAATCAAATAATTTTAATTAAATAAAAAATTTTTTATGCCTTTTTTCTTTCCAACATAAAAATATTTGATTATTATTTCTTTTAAATGTCTTTTCTAAACTAACTTAAAAGAAAAACTAAACAAAAATGACTAAAGAAATTTGAAAAATAATTTAAGCAACAACATCAATAGCTTGAAACAGTGTCTAAATCAAAAAGTGGAAAAGAAATATTTCTAATATTTAAATTTAAAACTAATGAATTACTTTTTGATCGAGAAATCAATTTTAAAATTTTTCGACATTCAAAATTTCGATCTTCACTGAACTGTTATTTTTTTTTTTTTTAAGAAATTAACTATTTAATACAATTTAAATTTTATTTATTTAACTTGAATAACTTGTTCAACATTTTTAAATAACTATGTAATTGATTATTTTTAATTATTATCTATATTTTATAATAAAAAGTCCGTATGCCGAGTGGTTTTTGTGATAGTCATGCAAGCAGAGGATCGAGGGTTCAAAACCCGCTAAGGGTGGGAAAAATCTTCAAAATGTAATAACAGGCGCATGTTTTTAAACCCTCTTTATCAAAAAACTGGGGACCGGTTTCGACTGGGTAAAATTTTCAGTGTAGATGATCAACTCGACGCAGGATTATCCGCCAGGATAGAATAGGGTTAAAAAATATATATATTTTATAATGAATTTTAATATATGAAGTGTTAATTAATCTTTTTAGACACGGAAACTAGCCTGTTGATTGACCTTGAAATTGAAAAATAAGTTTCATTATTTTAATTTTTTTATGCAAATAAAAATCTTAACCTAGAAAGAAATATTCAATTTAGTGAGCAATAAGTGCATGTTACATCCAGTTTATAGAGTCTCATGTTAAAACTTAGAAAAAAATAATTGATTTGTTCTTAATTGAATGCTTACGTCAAATTTAATCAATACAAGCACTTTAAAATAAAATGTTTATCCAAATGAAAAGGCGAAAAATTTTTATTTTTAAATAAAGAATAAATTATTAAATTAAAAAAGAATAAAATAAACAATTTTAATTTAGGTTACCCACTTATAAAACCAGTTTGACTAAAATATTTTGCATTAAAAATTTATTAAGTAATATTTTTTTTCTAAACAAAGCTTTTACAAAAGCGACCAAAAATCGGCTTATCGTCTATTTAACAATTGGCCAGATTAACTTTTGATTTCAATACTCTCTGATCTTCTCTTAAAATGAGAACATAATCCTCGAGCTAGTATTGGCAAAAGGATTACCACTAGCCTTATTATTAAAAAAAAAAAGAAGAAATTGCCTAAAATATCTCTCTTCCATCATATGTTAGTAATTATTTTATTCAAGAAGAAAACTCACAATATTTCGCTTTTAGACTTAATGATATTTAATATGAGTTTAAATTTGGGCTTGTATTTTGATATAAGATTAATTTTTTTTTAATAAAATCTAATTACCTGTTAGAATTACAAATTTTTCTTGGATTATTTCAATAACGTTGAGTATATTTGCACTTGTTTCTTCCATTACGTGCTCTAAAACAAAAAGGAAACATAAAAAAAATCTCGAATTAAAAAAAATTGCTAATAAAATTTTCTTGATCCTAATTGAAATTTAATTCCATTCCTGATCGTTTATCTAGAAACTTTAACTCGCATCGCATTAGCTCTGAACACTTTGCGTCGAGATTGAAAGCTCTTTTTTAATTAGAGAATAATTTTGCCTAAATGAGCACAGATCCGAGTGTACTAAAATAGGTGGACATAAGAACGGGCGGCTATCAGACAAGTGATATTCAAACAGATAAGACTAAGAGACTAGAATTAGTAGGCAGATGTTGAAATTAGACTCAATAAAAGTTGCTTAAGTGCAAATATTAATTTGATATGAAAATATAAGTTCTATTTGTTTCGGTAAATAGATATCGATTTTTGCCAACAAAATGCTTTAGCTCAATTTTAGCTCATATTTGTAAACCTTCAGACTAAGTAATTAAAAAGAATAATAAGAGAACAAAAGGAGAAAATATTTAAATTATTTAAGTTTGGGACTCTTGACAGAAATTTAAATTTCAAACTTTATTAAACGAGCTTCGAGATTTCGATACAAATCTTTTTTTATTTTTCAATCTATAATTGTGATATTTACTTAATCCTCATTTGAGATAATTGAAAAAAAAAAAAAAATTGTTCAATCATTTTTTACACTTAAATTTATCTAAAATTTTCGTTTTATTGGGCTACTAACAATGCGAGATTTATGTTCGCATTTGTCAGATATATTTTGATTGATTTAATATTAAAGCCCAAAAAATCTATTGTTAAACATAACTCAAAATTTAAATATTCTAATTTAGAAAGTAAATATTTAAAAATTTTTATCTACAAATTTTAAATTATAATTTCAATTCAATACTTGTAAATTCGATAAATTTTCTATGACTATAAATTGAACTAAATGAGCGAGAAGCCATCGAAATTCGCTATTTTTTTTTTCAACATTTAAATATCACCATTTAAAATAAATAAGAAAAAATAAAGCAAAATTTATATGGCTAGTCTTGTGATTTAAAAAGCAAACATTTTTCTATTGATCCTTATTTTACTTTGTAATATTTAGCCTTATTTTCAAAGGCTAATAAGCAATTGTTTACGCTTTAAATCTATTTAATCTTGGTCTTAGTGAAAATTATGAATGCTTGATTAGGAATGGTGGCCCATCAGAATTTCCAATTTACCCAAAACTTTGTAGTAGTCGTCCAGCTCTTCGAGTCTGTACCAAGTGAGCTCTTTTGACGAAATGGAAATTTGATCTGTTCTCGAGGCTTTTGTGCGCAGGGAATTGGAACTAAACGAACAAGAGGAGAGTGTAGGCGAAGTGACTGTATGTCTCAGAGTCAGAGACAAAGATCTGTCCTTTTTGGATCGATTTTTGTGCTTGTGCTCGCTTTTTTTGAAATTGGTTGAATTTTTTTTGCACGTTTGCCGCCAATCGGACTCATCAGATGACAAATTTGAGTCATTATTAACCGAGTTGAGAAACGCTATTGATTTGCTTGGCCGTAATTTAGAAAGTTTTCTACTTTTTTCCTTCGATGCACCAGTTTTACTTAGATTATTAATACTTGATGAAATTTTCTTTTTGTTTTTGTTTTTTTTGCTGCTTTTGATAAATTTAAAAAATGATTTTATCACTCGTTTATTAGCGGAAGAAGGCTGTTCGTGTACGGCAGCTTGAACCGGCGTGCTCGACCTAGTGTTAGACACAGACTCTGGTGTGATCGGCTCCGCCAGATCGTAGTTCGAGACTATATTAAGCGATTTTGTGGATACGGATGTCGACAAAGTTGACATACTATTCTCATAGCATTTTAGGTCCAAGGCAAAACAAAATCAAAATTGCTTAGATTTTATCTAATTCAAATAGCTATAAATTATATAAAATCAAAATTTAAAAATAAAATTATTGCCAAAATGGCTCATTTTTTCTTTCTATTCACAAACTATATGCAAAATTTTGATTAAATAAAATAAAAAATTTTAATTATCTTATCGAATTTCCAGCTAATTTAATTTTTATTATTTATTCGATAGTTGAAGAACAAGCTCAGTTTCCTCAATTTTCAAAATAAACAAGATAAATATGCTTGTTTCGCTCCATAAACATAAAATTTATGGTGCACTAAGAAAAAAAGAAGTTTGTGTTAACAAAACTAGCAATTGCTACGACAAGGAAGCTCGATTAGAGCTAGCAACTAGGAAAATTAATAATTCCATTGAAAGAATATAATTATTCTAAATGCAAATAGAAAATAAATTTAGATTTCAAGATTTAATTTATTAGGTAATTAGCAAATAAAAATATAAGCCAAGGGCTTTAGAGACCACGTTCTAATCCTATTATGAAAATCAAAGGCTATAGCAATATTCGACCTTAGATCACCTAGGCTTTCAAATTTACATTAATGACAAAGTATTACTAGAATAAATATTTATCCCTAGCTTTTTTGCTCTATATATCATTTTTTCAATCTAAACTATCTATGAGCTATTCAATCGTAGTCCTATACTATTCGCACATCAGTTATTTACTTGGTTTTAAACCATTTTAAGAGCACTTAACGGGCTTTACTTGGCAAACAAGTTATTTAACAGGAGAAAAAATATTTTTTAACTATTTACCGCTCAAACCTGTTCGAGTTTTTACATTTTCTTCAAACTAAATAAAAAATAATTGTTTTTTATTTTTTTTTATTTTCTGAAAAAAAAATAATCGAAGCAAAATTTTGTTAAAATAAGCTAAAAAAAAAAATAAACAAAAAATAAAATTTGTTTTTCTTGGACAAAAATAGAGATGAGCTTAATCGAGCTATGATAAAGATAAAATCTGATAAATAAATAGAAGAAACGAGTTCTGATCACGTTTTGAATTATTCATGCGAATTTAGGCCCTAAAAAGATTTAGAAAATACTTTGCCAGACATGTGTACAAAGAATTAGAAATTGATTAAATTACTAAAATCCGATTAAATTTTAGCATACTTATGAAAAATGCTTTTAAGAAAAATTAGGCTTCCAAGGACTAGTTTACAAAACAAAAAATATTTCTTGCTATTTGAAATTTATTAGTTTGAATTGCTTGCTCTTGATTTTTCGATAATGGACAATTTTTTTATTTTTAAATATTTTATGCAAGGTGGCTCGAACCATAAAATATTCTTTCTTTAAAAAAAAAATAATAAAATTCCCATAAATCAAGACTTGAAACAAAAATATTACTCTAAATTGAATTTTTACTATGTAATTTAGAATCAATTTCTAGTAATGAAAATTTTCGCTAAAATTTAAATATTAGCTAAATAATGAAAGTATTTTAAATATTCAAATTTTATGATTTTCCTATTCAAGAAATGACATGTTTATTAGAATAAATAACTACATTAAATAGAAAAAAAATTTAAATTATTTCTAAATAATTAAATTTAAGTGCAGATTTTTTGAATTAAGTAATATGTCATTTCTGTGATCATATGTTCCTTCTTGTCAATAATTAATAACAACATATATTTTTTCATTTGAATTTAAATTGAAGCATAATGCCAGCTTTCAAGTCTTGTATTGGGTTTATTTTAAATTGACCGTTCATTTCCGCCTTAGAATTAGAGTCATGCGATTCATCATTGAGGCTTATTTTATTTTCCATGATTTAATTTCATGTAATCTTGTGATCAATAATTTTGCTCAGACAACCTAGCTATCTTCATCTATTTTTTGTTGAAAGGAAAAATAAAAATATGCTTTTTCGAGGATATATGTTCGATTTTTATAATTAATTAAAAAACATAATTTTATTTTCTTACTTTATTGACTAAAATTTTGGCAAATTTTCAATACGTGTTTAAATTTAGATACTTTCTCTTATTTTTCCTGATTTTCTATCGAATAGAAAGTAAAAACCTGAAACAATCCTATGCATCAATCACTCAAATAAACCACATTTTTTGTGCACTTTAAATTTTTAACTTTTGGTCAGATGAAAAAAAAAATTCATCAAATTTGACTCAACAAATTTTTCAAGTTTGAAATGTAAAATTTTTATCTTGAATCTTGCTTAATTATAGCTCGAAATTAACGAGTTTTAAATGTGCATAAACATTAGGGAAAAAATGTTTTCATTTTTAAATAAAAGATTAAAATGTTTATTGTAGATAAATTCGGAATTAAATATTGACAAATGTAAACAGTATAAAAATCATGTTCGCATTAGTTTGACAAATGTAGAAATTAATTTTAGAATTTTAATAGAAATGAATTTTTAATTTTGCAAAATGACGAAATATTTAGAATATTTGCTCTAACATTAAAAGTTTTCAAATGAAAAATTATCTTTTAACAACAATTTCAAATAACAATCCTTGAATAACATTTTTTAGTTGCAAATTTTAACAAACTTAAAAAAAAGCTGAATACAAAAGTAAAATAATAATACTAATAGTTGTTTTTTAGAAACTTGAACTAAAAAAGCCAACTAAGATAGCTTGATATTCTTTATAAAGCAAGTTTATTTGGTTCTCGAATTAATACTTTGAAAAAAATCCCTTATGTCAAAACACTTTTATGCAATTTTGTTTTTTATATTCATTTAGCTGAATGAATTAAGAAATTACTTTTTGATTTGATTTGGAATATTCTTCAACAACAACAACAACAAAAATTTAAGAATTGCACACTACAACTAGCTAAGCCAATTTGAATAAATTATTACCTCCAAGCTAAATAAAATTATCTTGTTTTTCTAGCTAAACAAGGAAAGAAATTTAAATGTTGTCCCTATGAAACAACTTTATGTCATTTTGAAATTCTAAAAATCAAATAAAATAACATGACAATTTAGTTTAGGAAAAATAAAAAGCATTCATTGATTTTTGTTTAACTAACACAACCACCTTGATTTAGGAAATAAATATTCGTTCACAACAAATAGCCATTTTTATCGCATTTTTTCATCCGAAATAGCCTAATTATTCCGCTTTTTATTATTTTTTCAAGCAAATTTCCAAATAATATTTAAATACTTTTCATTAAATGTCAATATCTAAAAGAATTAAAAATTTAATGAGAATGTGGCTTGATTTTAAATTACATAAGCCATTTTTAAGCATAAATATTTACCATACATTATTTTAATTCAAATAAAAAAACAAAATTTTATTTGACTTTTAAATCTATTTTTGGAAAAAATAAAAAAAAAATTTAATTTAGCCTTCAAATTTTAGTTTTGAAACAATTATTTTAGTATCCTTTCAAGAAATGAAATAACTCAATTACTGCCGAATTAGATGGACATATCACAAAGGTATATACTCATTACTCTGACAATTTGCTTCGAGTATTTGGGTCAAACTCATTCTAATTATTTTGACTATTGAGCTATTCGAAAATTGCTAATAGGATTAAAATGACTTAATAGAAAAATCGAGGGCGTCTAGATACGAAAAGATGGCATATTATTTAATCAATAATTTGAAAAATATTTGTAAACTTTGGATATAGAACATTTAGAGTGATGAATTAAATTAATTTATTTTTCATAGGGAGATTATGAATTAGTGAGGAGAAAAAAAAACGTAGAACGACCTCTCATGGCTTTTAGCAATTGTAAAATTTTTAAATGTTAAATTAGTATATAAATAAATTAGTAAATAAACGGAAGCTTGGATTAATGATGAACAATTTAGACATACTGAATAATAATACTAAAACAACTTGAAAACTAAAACAATTATTTATTTTTGTATCGATTTAAGGTTTTTTCTTATATGATAGGGTTTGGCCTAACAGTTTATTTTTGTAAATAAAAATTTTTTTTTGGTAAATAGCTTGACTCAGAATAAAGGATAATTTAAACCTAAAACATAAAAACGAAAAAAAAAGTTACCCCTTTTTCGAGTCCAATCGAGTTTCGATGTTCGACTGGTCGAGGCCGTATTCGCCTCCCTGGTCAAATTGCTTACATTCAGATTTAGATTTAACTTGAAAATTTTCTCTATCTTCACAAATCCGTCAATTAACATTTGTTTAAAGCTAAATCCATTCTCTAATTTATTTGTCAATGTTTCACTTTTGCTCGGCTCGTTTTTCTCGACTAAATTAAATCGAGCGCTTTTTTTATATTTAAGATTTGATTCACTTTTGGACCTAATCAGCAATTCCATTGAAGCTACTTCAGGGGATTGAAATAGATTTAATGAGAGCAAACTACTTGAGTGTGTACTTGAAGTTTTGTTATGCAATTGACTTTGTTTGCAAATTTTGAACAAATTTTCACACTCACTCATTTTGTTTAGCCTTTAAGCTTCTAAATTTTATTTTTTAAAAATAAATTTTCTGCTAATTTAAAAAAAAAAGATCATTTTTTTTTTGTTTATCTAATAAAATGTTGCTCTTTTTGCTAAGTGCGACATTTGAGAAAGAAGAAAAAAGGATTCTAGTTTGATGAATAAGCAAAATTATGCATCGAAAATTCGTTCCAAGAATTAAACTTATGTTGCTCAATTGAATTTTAATTTTTAGTTTTATATTTTTTATTTATTTTAAAATACTGAATCAAATAAAGCCATAAATATTTTATCTTCTAAATGGAAAATAAAAAATTATTTGCTTGTTTTTTTAATAAAAAAAAATCAATTCTTAATTTATATGTTTGCTGTTAATCGAATCAAGCATTCATAAAATACTTGTTGATACAAGTATCACTTGAAGAAATTTTTATGCCAAAAATCGAAAGCGATATTTATTTTTTTATGTTTTTAATTTATCCACAACCACATTAAAACTATTTATACTTTATGGAATTGTAAATAAAGGCTCTATTTTTTTTATTATTTAATTTCGATTTATTTTATCCTAATCTAATCGAGTTTTCTATTAATTTGATTTTTCTCTCTCCAAAGGTTATTGCAAGATATTGCATAATAGAAAGCTTCGAGATTGAAATAAAGTAAATAGTGACTGGCTTTTGGCAAAAGATCAATTAATAATTTAAAAACAAATTATTTTTCAATATCGATCAAAATTAAGCTTGGGCCAAAAATGAAAAAAATTATCAAAATTTACACAATATATTTTTGAATTTTAATCGACAACAAATATCAAAAAAATCAACAAGCTTATCTAATTCAATGGAATATAACAACTATAACATATTTTATTAATACATAAAAAAATATATTTAAAATTGAAATGAATTAAACCGGATTATCATATGTTAACTCTGAGAATGGAGTTGATATCATTCAAATTAAACAAACTAGATGGATTAGCAACGATAATATCATACTAGGAGATCTTATTCTTATCAATTTATCTTTTTTCAACCAGAATACGAACAAATTCATCGTAGTCTATTAGTCCATTTCCATCGGTATCAGCTTCCTTCATCATCTCTTCCACATCTTGCATGCTTACTCTGCCATCAGTTGACATTATTTTTTGCACAGCATTTTTTAGCTCTTCACGGCTAATGTATCCATTACCGTCTAGATCTATACATTTAAACGCTTCTCTTAATTCGAATTCATCGTCGTCTTTAGACGCTGGGGTTGTCATCATTTGAACAAATTCTTAAAAAAAATCTATTATTAAATAAATATGATTTATCTTATTTTTCTAATTTATTGGTAGAATTGATTTAATTATTAATAGGATAAAAACAAATTCACTGAAAATTTTTCTTATAACTATTTTGTTTAAAATATTTTTTCCAATAAAAGCTTGCAAGGTGATAGATTAAATTAATGATAAATAAATTGATTAATGATATATGTACAAAAACCTTGGAATTTTACCTAAATTTCTAAAAATCCATACTATGATCCCTTTCAGGTTTTATTAAGAAAAATTTTGAATGAATAAAGGCACAAAATCATATAGACCAGTTGATTGAATTAAAATAACTTAACTCTACATTTCAATATATCTATTTTTGTTTCTATTGTTAAACTTTCTGTTAATATTTATCGAATTTAACTTAAGTTTTAATTTAAATTTTTCTTTTCTTTTTTTTTAATCTTTTTTTTTAATTCTTTTTTTTTAGTGTTCGGGACATAAAAACAAATAAAATTAATAATTTTAAAAAATTAAATAGCAGAACTTTGATATGTAGTGTCAGTCGATCTAAGATAAAATAAATCTTTATTAAAATAAAGAAAAAATATTTAAATAAAAAAAAAGAGAAAAATTTAATACAAGCTATTTGTAGAATTTAAAAACTGAATTAAAAAAAAATTAAAACTGAAAGATAAAATTGTTAAATAATAAACCATTTGAATAAAGAATTTTATTTTTCTGAAAAATTTTTTCAGTATTTCGGTTTATTTAACTGTAATATGGAACAAGGTAAAATGGTATAAAAATTGGAGAAATAATTAATTATAATTCATCTTAACAGATCTATTAGAACTATCTTTTAAAATAAAATTTTATCAGATAATCATAAATCAATAAAAGCTTTTATTTAAATATTTAAAAGTTTAAATAAATTTATCTTTTATGTCCACGATTTTTTTAAAATTATCCATCACAATTGTTTATATATCTTTTGAACAGGATGTTTAAGTGAACCAATTTTTAATGATTTTTCGGATTAAAATATGCTTTTGTATTTAAAAAAAATGGTATTGTAAAATCCAAACACAAATCGAACAAAATTTTTTCCTTTTTTCATAAAATAAGATTTACTAAAATAAAAAAAACTAGAGAATTTGAATATCCATGGTAAACAATTAATTAAATCTTAGCTAATAATAGCGATTCATAAAAATCTCTTTTTGAATCGCTATTATTAGCTCTTCTTTTTTCAAAGATTTGTTCATTCTTTTAAAAAAAATTATCTAATTGGCACAGGATAACTGATCCTTTCATTCCTAATAAGCGTGAGAAAACTCACACTTGTGCATAAGTAAAAAAAAAAAAGTATTTTTAAAGTCTTTTGAAAGTCAAGTCAGATATTTGAGTTGAAGAAAATTTTCAAGTCAAGTCAAAAGACTTTTTTTTGAAAAAAACATTTTCAAGTCATTGAAAATGTTTTTAGTTATTTGACTTGACTTTGACTTTATGACTTTTTAACAACTCTGAGAAAACTATTCCTTTCATTCTTAATAAGCGTGAGAGAATTATTTCTTTCATTTTTAATTTTTTAGCATTTGCTAGTACCGTAAACCCTTGCGATATCATGCATGGGATAACTTTTGTTTCTTAGGTTTTAGTGCACGCATTAGCGACCATCCTTCGGCAGAATGAAAATAATTTTACTTTTTTTCATTTTCATATTTTTAGATTTTTTGTGCAGTTTTTCAGAAAATTAAAAAATCTCTCTCAAATTATTTGGTGAACAAAATAAAAGTTAAAAATTTTCTGAAATATTGCACCAAAAATCTAAAAATTTGAAAATGTAAAAATGTAAACTTATTTTTATTTTGCCCATCCTTCTCATGTTAAAATCGTCACCGTTGGGATGCGTGCATAAAATTGCAGATTTCATGATTTGACGCGGCGTTAAAATTCAAAATACTTGTTATTAATCCTGGGTCAATAACCGAAAATGCGGGCTTTACCCCACATAAAAAACTGAAAATTATTAAGTAAATTTGAGTTATGGTGCGGGTTTAATAGTTTTTTGAATTTTAACGCCGCGTCAAATCATGAAATCTGCAATTTTATGCACGCATCCCAACGGTGACGATTTTAACATGAGAATCAATAGTTACCCCATGCATGATATCGCAAGGTTTTACGGTATTTTAATTACAAATAGCTTTTTTTAAACTAATTAGAGTTATAAATAGAAATCGGGTCATAGAATAAAATAATTCTAGTTACATTAAAAATAGATTATTTTTTTTCTTGATTTAGCTTTTATGTTGAGTCTGGATATATTTGATTTTAGCGTCTTTGTAATTCTAAAACTTAAAGTCATATTATATGTTAAAATAAACAGAATTGAATGCTCTTCAAAATTAACTCTTTGTTTATTTAATTTTAAAAAATTTTATACAATGAAACTTTTAAATGAAAATTTTGAAAATTCGATAATGTAACGCAATTTTTTTAACAACTCCAAGGTTAGTAATCGCCAATTCTTAAATAACCTATACATATCACAATCCGCGATATCTCGTCACCTTAATATGATTAACAAAAATAACAGATGTTTCCGAGTTGTTCTTCATGGTTTGACAGATTACGACATTAAATATATATTCAATATGGGCCTTAGCTAGTCATGAAAACAGGTTGCTTTGATAAAAATGAAATGGTGTATATATGGTGGAATTTCCAAGGGGTAAAACACTTTGAGCTTGTAACAAACGGTCGTACTTTAAATGCAGAATTTTATTCTGAAAAATTAAACTTTTTTTTTACTACAAGAAAAATATCCCTTTTAAGTAAACATTAAGTAAGATTTGTTTCTTCCAGATAACGCTAGATCTCATAAAGCTAGAAGAACAATTGAAAAATAGAAGAGTTCGTAGGGATGGAACTTCTTCTTCCTCATCCATCATTTAATCCAGATCTTTCTCCTTCTGATTATCATCTTTTTCACTCAATTGCTCATTTTCTTAGGCGGCCTTTTACTAACCAAGACCAAGTTGAAAAAGGTAGTCATGATTTTTTTTCCAAAAGTCGTGAAGAAAAGAATCAAACTACTTGCTGCTATGGTGTATACTTGCGGCTAAAAACTGTATGTATCAATGGTTTATATTTTGAAAATTAGTTAATAATTGGTTTTTTGTCTAGTGGAAGGTTTATATTGATAGATTAAAAAAAATTTAAATAAATCAAAAAGTTTTTGATTCACTCATACAATTTAAAAGAAAGAAATAATTTTAAGTGAATTTATTTTCCTTATATGCTCCTTGTGGAGCATAGGGTTAGTTAAGTTAATTAGTTATTTATTTTTCCTTGTTAAATGCTTCTTTTTTCGTTTTGAAAATAAACAAATTAACTTTATCCAACAAAAAAAATGTGAAAAATTCTACTTAAATGAGGAAAGATATAAAATAACCCCCACCTGAGTATTCTATGGTGCCATTTCCATCTTTGTCAAGTTCTTTGATCATTTTTTTAATATCATTTTTGTCCATTTTGATACCCAGCTCTTTCAAAACATTTTTGAGCTCTTTGGCTGTAATTTTTCCATCACCATTTATGTCAAAAATTCTAAAAGCGTCCATAAAATCCTCTTCGTCATAATCTGAATTAAGAAAGTCATTTTTAGGCTGATGTGATCCGGAGCAAACACCTTTGGCCAGTCTGAATTTAGCATTGTCCATGGTTCTCTGTCTAGTTTTGCTTTGTTCACACGAATTTTGTACTTCTCTTGAACTAAAAAAAGAACTAAAGTCTTCCTCTAAGCCTTTATCGCTTTCATTGTCTACACTGCTATTCAAAGTTTCTGGAACATTAATTTGATCTGTTAAATTATTTTTTGCTTTTATCTTATTTGTTCTGTATTTATGAGCTGTTAAAGGAGACGGTGGCGAAGTTGACGTCGACGATGAAAAAGAGGAATTTTTCAAAAAAGCATCTACGGTTGGTTTATATCGGATGTTTTTTGTTTTTCGTAAATTTTTTCGTGTAATGGCATTGTCAGCATTTAGCGTGGAGCAAGACGATACAGGATAATATAATGAACTATCTAAGTCTAATTCATGTTCACATTGCTTAGATTTGCATTTTGTATCATCAAATGAGGTTGGCGAAGAAGAAAGCTTTGATATTATTTTACTTTTGCCTGATTTAAAATTGCTTAAAAACGAGTCTTTAAATGACTTTTTTACAGTCGGATTCGGATTTTCGTAATCCTGCTCGTCAGATAATTCATCAAGCTTAGACATTTAAGCGCCTGGTACTCAAATTAATCAATAAAAAAGTCTAAAAAAAATTTTGTTTATTTTAAAAATTTAATTATTTATCCACTTTCCCACAAGAATCTTAAAGCTCGGATCAAAGAAAGAAATAAGAAAAAAAAAATTTTCATAATTTTTTCACAATCAATATTAAATTTTTTTTTTTTTTTATTTTGACAAAGCTTCAAGCTCGAATATTAAAAAGCCAAAAATAAATATCAAAAAATATTTATTTTTTTTTTCATTTTGATAGCTTCCGAAATTAAAATTCTTAATCGAGCAATTAATGTTTATTTTTCGCATTCTAATTTGGCAATAGAGGCATGGTTGCCAACAAAAAAGAGAATTCAACTAATCAATACTAATAGCTAGACAAACACGGATATGCAAATAAAACAAGTTTTTGCTTTATCAAGGGACTAGATCAGAACAAATGTTGAAACTTTATTTTCAAAGCAAAAATAATTTTTTTTCCATAAGGAAATGAAACCTTTATAAAAATAAATAGATAAAGAAAATTTTGTCATATGAGTTTAAAATCTATCACTCAAAGTTCGGTGAACAGTTAGAACTATTTAATTGAAACACGAAATAAAAAAATTTCATTCATCAAAATGCTTTAAATTGATGAAATTTTTTCAATGTTGACTTATATTTTCAATTGATAATGACATGACATGTTAAATTAAAGCTTTTAATTCAAATCCTAAAAAAATTCTCTCAATCTTAAAACACTTTTTCCAATTATTTCTATATTTGAATTGACACTGCATCTACTGTCTAAATATTAAATCGGCATATTGAATTGTTTAAATAAAAATTAACCCTTTTTTTTTTGTTTGTCTTTTATTTGTGTGTGTATGTGTGGGGAACAAAATTAAAATCTTAGCTTTAACTCTGCAATTATTGATTTTCGTCACAAATATATTGTAACACCATACCTAATCATTTTATATGAGGTATTGAATAACCATAATGCCAAACTGAGATTATATAGATTGAATATCTGCTAATTATGTTGGAGTAGCATATTTTTCTAGACTTTGGACAAAGCTTTTGTTGATTAAAGAGGAAGTGATTATTGACTTGGAAAATAAAATAAATATACACAAAACAAGGTCGGCTCAGGAATTATTTTATTTCTGCGTCAATTTTTAATTAAACATAAAAGATTAAGAATTTTTCTCTAAGATATACTAGGTCCCACATTTAAATCATAGCTTCTCGTCGGATTACGTCAATAGATAATTTCCATAATTGCCAATATGTCGATATGCTATAATAGAAAAAAATAAAAAAAATATTTTTTTTTTATTTAAATTAGCGTCTATTTTCTAAATAATTGAGGCTGATTGATAACATGTCATAGTTCTTGGAAATACAATTAAAATTTGTCATTCAACTAATGCTTTTTTTGTGTAAATTTTTATTGTTTTGCAAATTTAATGTTATTAGATTAATTAAATCAATTCCGAAAGGTATTTTTGAATATCTTTTGCTAAAATTATTAATCAGTATTTACTCCATGATCTATTTTTATAATTAAAGTATCTTGCTTTTATTTCATAGTTTCTTAATTGAAAAATGTTTTTGTCCCAATGAATTTTCGAATAAATTATTTCTATTAATTAGTCCTGTCTAGATAAAATTTCAACCCAGCACACAACTGTCCAAAAATCATCCGACTTCCAAAATCCAAATCGAGAAATTTTATTTCTCGAAACAGAGCTGATTAATTTTCTCCTAAAATTTTAAGTGCTTTACCCACAGACACTTGAGGTTAAATTTAGACTCTTAATTTCTTAAGTGAATTTTACGAATTTCGTCAAATAAATTTTTTGGCTTGACTAAAAAAAAAATTCAAAATTAATTTTTTGACAATATGAAAATTAATTTCCTAATTAAAGTACTTAAATATTGAAGAAAAAATAAATCGAATTGAAAAAGCAGAAAACTTTTGATTCGTTTTCTTTATTGACAAATTTCAGTTCTAAATTCAAATTTAATTAAAAGCTAAAAATTAAAAATTCCTTCTCTTGTACCCAGTAATACTCATTATTGATGTCAATCTGATATTTACTTAAACTCGAATATTCTCATTTTCATAGTGTTGGATGATATTAATATTTATTGAAAAAATAATTAAGGAACAAAACAAAGCCTATTAGCAGCTTTCATTTTTTTCTTATTTTAAATAAAACGATTATTTCGCATTTTAAATTTCTTTAAGAAGAGCTGATTAAATAAAAAACAAAAAAAGAAGAAAAAGAAAAGTTGATAACATCAAACCATTTTAGAAAGTTAAATATAACAAATCTTTGCTTTAGGCGAAGAATTACAGATTAACAATAAATAATTTTTTTTGTTACCAATAAACTGAACAGCATTTTAATTCTGTTTTCCTCATGATTTTAGTGAATAAAAATTTTTCATTTTTAAATTTTTTTTTGGACCAAAGAAAAAAATAAAAATTAGTGGAAGATTTTGCTCATGCAAAATTGAATTGAAATCAAGCTTCTTTTACGAAATAATAAGGCTTTGTATGTTAAAAGAACATTGTTTTTATAATTCAAAGTTAAATTTTGCGGAAATATGATAGATGTATTGAATTTAAATAAAAACAGTTTTTCTGCGCTTTTTAATTAAGGAAAAGAATAACTTAGCTAAAGAAATAAATTTTAAAAATGGGATAAAAGGATCGAAGATTTTCAGGTTGATGTATTCTAAGCCGATTAGTAAATTGGCCTTAAAAATAAAATGTAACTAAATATTGAATTTCAACTCGAAAATTACTTACGTATTTTTGAATCGATTTTGAAATGGTACTTGAGAGGGAACATTTCTTATTAAATCCTTTAAAATTATAATTATATTTACAGTTAATACTTTTTTTTTCTGAATACTGGATATGTTTTTTTTCTCATTCGGAAAATAAAAGCATACAACAAATATTGATATTAAACAAGACTTTTTTAACATTAATTTTTCCAATAAAAAAAATATCTTTTTAGAATGTTTTGTTAAATAAATGAAGCTGATTTTTTTTATTGCTCCCACGATTTGATTACACAATAGGAGTTTAGACATGGAAAAAAGCTTCCCCTTTTTTCAAAGCATTAAGACTATTTTGCCTTGGAAACAAAGAAAATCTACCTGAAACAAACCTTAAACAAGTGAACAATGGTTATGGGTACGAATCAATGATTTGAATTTTGTGATGCATCACCTAGCGGAAATTAATCATTAAATTTTAAATATGAAATTATTGTTTTTTTTTTTTTTGAAATCCTATTAAATTTGCTTTAAAATAACTTAGAGCTTTTAAAGAAACACTTTATATAGAATTTTTTTAGCAAACACTTAATCGGATTTCAAGCTCCGAAAAAAAATCTGAAGGCAAATTTTCTACTAACAAAATCTTCTCATATATTTTCTAGAAGAATAATTGAATATTAAAAAATTCTAAAATAATTAACTGATAATTAATCTTTTAACAAGTCGTTTTAATTTTTTCTGAAACTTTGTGGATGATCTCAATTCGAGAATCTAGGATATTTTGAATAAAACTTTTCAAGAGAGCATGTAATTTTAAAATAGATAAAATCTGCTTTTCAGAACTATTCTGATATTCTAATAAAATTGAAACAGGATATCTAATTGAAAACTCTTCAGTCTCTTAGTTAATCTTAGGGTATTTCCAATCTATTTTTACCGATAAGCTTTCTGAATCGCGCATAAAAAAGAATATCAATTAACTACCTGTGCAGATCTAATGCATTATCTTTTCAGAAATAGAATTGATTTTTTTTCATTTAATTAACAGAATTCCAAATAAAATAATTCCAAATTAATTAATTTGTTTTACTGAAATGTGAGCCTTTAATATATTTTTCATAAGGATAACTATATTTTTCTTCAAATATAATCCTATCAAATATTAATAATGCATATACCCAATTTTGATAAAAATCTTATTCAAATTTCTTTAAGTCCTTGGATTTAATCGAAGTTCAAGCTTAATTTATTCAATTTTTAAACTAAAAATTTTTAACTCATAAAATATTTTTCATCGAAAACTCAAAAAATTATATTTTAATTTTTTTTTTTACTTTTTTGTTAAAAAAAAGAATTAAATTAAAAAATTGTTGTGGAAAATGTTCATCAATTTTTGGCAACAAAATAAGTTTCAAAATATTTTATTGATCAAAATTAAAATTTATAAATTGAATTATTAAATATTATAGCTCTATATATATACAGAAAAAATTTTTTGCTGAATACAAAATTCATTGTTGAGATAAGAAATTTTTCATTTTTCATTATTTTTTAATATTATTCATTCATCATCTTGTTTGGTAGGTAACATAATTCCCCAGTAAAAGAGCTGTTTGCATTAAACAAGCATCATGATTAAATTATTTAATTAAATTTTTTTCAATCATTATTATTATAAAAAAAAATTGTCCAATTCTGCTTTAAAATTATTTTTTTCTAGATTAATTTTTTTATGTTGTGCTAGAAAACATTTTGTCTTTTAAAAATTTGCTTTAATTTGTTCTTTTATTTTAAATAAAATTGAATTTTGAAAAAATTCATGTTTTCTATTTCTCAATGTAAAAGCAACTAATTTAAAATTTTACAAATATCAAGTTTTCTAGCTAAAAAGCCATAATAAAAAAGTTGTTTTATTTTTATCTTAACACAAGTATGAAATTATAATCAAATTTTTTTTCACGAACTTAGTCTAAAATAAGCGCGTTTTATTTTTTTAATAGCTAATTGAAATTTGTATAAAAGTAATTTTTCAAATTATATTTTTGCTTCGCACGCATTACTAAATTATCTTTTCCAAACTAACTCTTTAGATTTTATTGTTCAATTTGAAGTTTTCGATCAAGCTGAAGCATTCTTCGAAATTATAATTTTTAAATTATTTCTACCTTGGATAATTACCTTGATTTATTTATTCAAAAAACATTTTCAAATGAATGGTTAATTTTCAGTATCTTACTTGACCAAATTAAGCTCAATAAAAGATTTGTTGTTCTAGTTCTTCTTCATTATATTTCAAGAGCAGTTCATTTGTTTTAAATTGGTTATTTCTATCCTAATTACAATAATATTGATTTATTTAAATTTTCAAATATCTGAATCTCACATAAATTTTAATATAATTATGAGCAGTTGCTGAAGGGTGCTTAAAATAGAGAAAAAATTATATGTGTTTTTGTTTAAATTATTGAATTTTGTATTTGCTTGTGAATATTTAAAAAAAATTGGATTTCTTACGAAATTATAAAATATTTACTGTTAATATCATAAACATGACGCTTTGGCATTTTACATTTTCCTTTATAAAAATACATTTCTTATTTTAGTGTAGATTAATATTTTTGCTTAAGAGCTTTTCATTATAATTTATTATAAAATCTTTTGTATTTTTTCTATTTTGAAAAATCCTGCACGAATAAAAAATTTATTACTAAATAAAACTAATTTGCTTTTTTTTTTCTAACTCCAAAGGCTTATTTACATCTTGCCCTAGCTTTTTTTGAAGTCAATGGTAACAGGATATGAATATAAAAATTTCCGAAAATTTAATTTTTTTTAGAAAGTGTTTCCATACAGATATGAAATTCTAATCTATACAAAATAATAAAAAAATTTCTAAAGATAATTTAAGAATTAAATTGAATTTTTTAAGATGAGTGAACAAAAGTTGGAAAATGCAATTTCACCCAAGACTCCTAGAGTTCACAAAGTGTCATTTGGTCAAGGAAGCCAAGATGGTGACGATCCTGTAGAGAAAATTGAGCGTATTCACCGAAAAGTGTCCAGAGCCAAGAGCTTCGCTTATGTTGAGGGTCAAGAGGGAAAGCCGGTAACCAAAAACCAGTATGAAGGAAGGAGTTTGGGCATTTTTACAAGTGGTGGAGACGCACAAGGAATGAACGCCGCCCTCAGAGCCGCAGTAAGAATGGGAATTTATTTAGGATGCAAAGTTTATTTAATTTATGAAGTAATTTTACTTTTAAATATATTAAATTGCCTTATTTTTGTTTATTTAAATAGGGTTATCAAGGCATGGTAGATGGAGGAAATAATATACAGTTGGCAACGTGGGCCAGTGTTTCTGGAATCATTGGAGCAGTAAGTAGAAAACTTGATGGAATTTTTTATAGAAGTATTAAATTTTAAATTAGGGAGGAACCCTGATAGGCAGTGCTCGTTGCATGGATTTTAAAGAACGTCAAGGTCGTCTAAAAGCGGCCAAAAATTTGATCAAATATGGCATTAATAATTTGGTCTGCATTGGCGGTGATGGTAGTTTAACTGGTGCTAATCTTTTCAAGCAAGAATGGAGCTCTTTGTTAGATGAGCTGCTAGAAACAAAGCAAATAAATAAAGATGAGCGTGAAAACTATTCCTTCTTAAATATTGTTGGTCTTGTTGGTTCAATTGATAATGACTTTTGTGGTACAGACATGACAATAGGAGCTGACTCAGCTCTACATCGTATCATAGAAGCTGTTGATGCAATCGTAACAACTGCTTTCAGGTTATTTTCAAATTATTTTATAATGCACCCTGAGGCGCCCGATTTAATAAGCTAGCATGCTATTAGCATAAAATTATTTTCTCTTAATTTAAGATTCGATTTTGATGATAATCATTGTCTATTTATTATTATAATTTAGACTATCACTGAATATCTTTAAATTAGAGATATTAGAAACTAAATTTCTAAAAATATTATGTAAAAAATTATTTATTAAATTTTTAAGGTAGTTTAAAGGATACTTTGATTTCAAAAACTAAAAAATTTAAGAAGGACATCGCTTAATATTCTTTATCTAGAACAAAAATATACTTTCATTTTTTTCATTATCCATCCCCCCTCGGTCCAAAATATATAGGCTTTTAAAGAATTAATGGAAATATTCAATAAAGCAAAATATTTTCATGTGCAAATGAGAAACATTTAAATTAGAAAATTATTTTTATTAGCATTTAGTTAAATTTTCAAAATAAATAAAAATTTTTTATGATTTATTTTAATATAGTTATTTTAGAGAAAATAAAAATACATTTCTAAATATAGTTTTAACGCAATATAGCCAACGCCAATATAAATAAGTAAATAAATTATTGCGTTAATTTAAAATCTAGAATAGAACAGTTAATATCAATTGCTGGAGGCTTAAGAATTTGGCTTTCATTCCATTTTATTCAAGTAATTTTTATTATTGTTATGTGATAGAAAAAAAAAATTAAAAAATTTAATTGACAATTTTTTTTAGTAAAAATGTAGTTTGTGAAATACAAATTATGCTTACAGCTTGTGGTTTTAAGACTTTAAAAAAAGATTTATTTTAATTTTAACTTTATAATTAAATTTAATCAAACAGATAATTAAATTTTTTTCAAAAAATAACTTGTGATAAAAATAAATAAGCATACTAATTTTAAAATTAGCATTAATGTTAAGCTTCTTTAAAAAAAGATGTAAGTTTAACTTTATGAATTTATTTTAAACGAATATTCAATTTTAAATAAAACTTCTATTTAGATACTCAAAATTAAAGGTAAAATGTTAGACTAAAATGATTTTATTTAGACGTGAATTTAATTTTAAACAAAAATATTTGATTTGACATTGTCTACAAAATAGAGTATCTTTCAGATGTTTTATTTTATTCTTTTAATGTTATGATTGAAAAATAAGGAAATTTATCAAAATTTAAAAAGAGATTTTTACTTTAATAAGCAATTAATAAAGGTCAGACTAATTTTAATCTATAAAATTATAGCTAGAGCTGATTATTATCACTAGTATAATTGTCAAGATTTTTTTTTTTCCTTATTCACTCCTTGT
>PJRA01000263.1:3091971-3102231 GCA_016987375.1 Brachionus koreanus | reverse complement strand
AAAATAATTTTATTTTCATTGAAAAAAAGTATTAAAAAGGATTTAAATAAAAGGGTCAAAAAAGTCATCCGGTTTTTGAGTGTTAAAAGCTTTTTTATTTTAAAATATTTTTTACTAGTTATTTTAAGAACTCAATTAAACCTAATTTTTAACAATGTGAGCTTAATACAAGCGAGTATTTATCAAGCATTATAACTGCTGATGTATGAGCTGTTGTGTCAATTTCAAAAACATTAATCAACAACTTCAATCTTACTTAAATGGTCTAATGTAGTAAAATTAAGGTGCCAAAATTCCTTGACGCCGTAAGGCCCTAAGAAGCCTGAAATCTTGTCACCGGGACCACATAAAGCTAATTAATGAATATAGCTTTACACTTGAATTGAATTAAAATATTTAAACTGTATTTAATTTTTCATTTTTTTGCATATGGAATTTTTGTTTTCAAAAGCAAATCCAGACTTGTGCAAAAGTCAAAAAAAAAGTCATTTTAAGGTCTTTTCAAATTTTTTTTTTAAAAAGTCATGATTAATTACATTTTTTTTAAGTTGAAATTTTAATTAAAAGATTAAATGTTAAAATTAATTCAATTAAATTATTTAAAGAATTTTTTGTCTCTCTAATAAAGTATTTTTTGTGGAAAACTTAAATAAAAAGTCATTCAAAGGTCTTTTCAAATCAAGTCAGTGACTTAACAAATCAAAAGACTTTTTTTAGAAAAAAAAATTTCATGACATTCTGAGTAAATCTAATAATATTTAAAAAGTAAAACCAAATTAATAGTAATTTTTAGATCAATGATAAAGTTAAATGCTTTCGCTTCAATTCACTCTTTGAAATATTTTTTTTTTAATTTTGATGAGAAAATATCTGTATTTTATAAGTATATTTTCTTCATATAAAATAAAGATTAACAAAGATGAAAAAAATTTTCTAATTTGATTTAAATGATCCATTACATCTATTTTAATTAAAAATAGAATTTTAATTTAAAATAAAATATTAATATGATTAATTTTTTATCTGTTGGTTAGGTTGAAATTTTAAAAGATTATTTTCTAGATTACTTTATCTAAGCACTAACACAAAAAAAAAAATTTATCTTAGTAAAAACTGATAAAATGGTTAAATTCAAATTGAAAATAAACTAATCCAAGCGAAAAAAAAAATTCTTAATTTAGCTTTTTGATTCTAAAATAAATAAAAAAATTTTGACATACGTATACTTTTATTTGACAGTAGTTTTCGTCCAAAATGAGCTTTTTGGGCCTGTGTTCACTAGACTTTTGGTCAGAGAGTTGATTCACAAAAAGAATTAGATTATAAATTTTGGCTACATCACACTTTTTTATAAAAATTTTTAAATAATTTTCATTTTCGTCCAAATTATGGCCGATATCCAGAAATATATGAGGTTCTAGATTAACGGCAAAGTATTCTCTGGTCTTTTCAAAATCGTGCAAAAACTCAGACTCGTTAACATTTAAAGAGAATTTTTTGCCAAAATAGTATTGAGTAAGCTCGCTGTCCATGTTATTACCAATGCCTGGCATTTTTTCCAAAGGCTCAACGAAATCTTGAAAATTTTTCACATTATGCATATTATGAACCATTTTATTGAGATCAATTCGAATGTGGGATACATGGCAAAATTGTGACAAATACTCCACGTAGCCACTAATTTTCATTCCGATTAGATTTTGCAAATATTTGAGCCATTCTGTACGATCTGGCGAGTAGTTATACAGTGGCGAGTGGTATACTTCTATTGATAGATCTCCTTTTTTTTCTATCAAGTCCAAATTAGCTGCTCCATTAAGCAGAATTTTTACATTGCTCAAAAACATGGACTTGCGGCTTGGTAAATTAAAAATTCGAAAAGTCATAAACTGATTGGCAACCAGGCTGATTATTAGCGAACTATTACTCTCAGGTTTGAGTTGTTTATGGATATTAGCTAAATTAAAACGAGTAAAATCGATGTATACATCTCCACTGACTAAATAAAAGTCAAAAATAAAAACGCTGTACTTAGTGCCTGTGTTTCGATCAAATGTTAATTGTGAACTGTAGTAGTACTGCGAAGCCTCTAAAGTCGAATTAATCGGACGCAATTGTTTGCATAATGCATCGAATTTGTTCAAGCTTTGGGCTCTTATTGTGCTACTTCTTTGGGTAGAGTTTATTGTGCATTGTCTTAAACAAAAGCTTGTTTGTCGAACAGTAAAATCGAAATTATAGTCATTCTTCAAGCCAAAAGCAGTTTCAATCACACTCAATAAGAATAATATTAGGCACGTTTTGCTCTTTATTGCCAAAAAATTTACAAATGCAAGCATTTTAGCGCGTATCCTCTAAAATATTTTCAAATTGGAAACATCATAGCTCAATTTATGTGTATTTGATATCATTGACATAAGCTTGTGTCATCGCTTTCTTGAAATTAACCTTTTTTTTCTTGTTCGTTCCGAATATAACCTCTAAAAATAAATTATAGCCTTTAATAATTAATAATTTTTTTTTTTTGTTTCTTTATTATTTTTTGATAAAGCAAAAACATTTATTTATAAAAAGAACATAACGAAATAAAAGCAAAAAATAGAATTTCAAACTAATTTAACAAAGCATAATTTTGGATTTATTATGAATGCCTAAGTTTTACTAAAAGCTAAATTTTTGATTTGCTTCAATCTAGGTAGTTTATGACGCATAGAATTATATGTATATCTTAACCAAAGACAATCAAAGCTATGTCCATGTTTTAAAAATTAACTATTTTTCTTGCTAAAATTATTTGATTGATTTTTTCTATTTTTTTTTTTTTAATTCAAAAATTATAAATGTTTTATTTTGCAAATTTTAGTTATAAAAAAATCTTTAACAAAAAAATTGGTTGTTTGTTGCTAGTTACCTTTAACCTAGTATAAATATTGCTGCAGCTATCACAAACGTCAACAATATTTTTTTCTTTCTAAAACGTGTTTGTAAACCTAATTTCGGTATTTTTTTTAATTTAGTTTAAAGTTTAAGTTTAAAAATGAAAATAATAACTTAAGTTAATATCACATATCGCATATTTCGCTTATTAGTGATTCAATCCTTAATAAGTGTATTGATTCAATGAATTTTAATATCAAATTTTATGCAAAAAATGATCTCACATGATGAGCTCATATTAAATTATCTCTAACAAACAAAATACTAGTTCCAAATAAGAATAAAAATAGAACATATATTTTTCATGCCGAGCTACTTCTAAAAAATTATAAGAATTTTTTTTTTAGAAATCCAAGTTATTTAATGAGATTCGTAACAATCTAAAATTGAATCTATAATATTTTAGTCCCATTCTGCTATTATGCTAATTTGTCTTGGGGTCTATCTATAAAATCTTTGTTTTATTATTATTAAATTTCGATATTCACTTAACAAACATGACAAATTAAAAAAAAAATTAAATTAAAAATCGATTTTATGAAATATTTGTTGTAACCAAAATCAACACTGAATTGAAAAAATTCATAATTTCTATTTATATTTTTCGAATATGAAAGAAATTGAAAATTCAATTTGGATTTATTTTCAATTATAAAGCCTAGTACAATTCATATGCGCCAAACTAAAATAAAAAGTATTGTTTCATCAATTTATTTACTCCATATTAAACAGATGCGTTATTTAGTTGGCTAAACTTAAAAATAAAAGGAAATAATTTAGTGTTCAAATCTAGAATATAATTGAAAATTAAGAAAAATTCACTTTAGTTAACTGATGTGAATAATACTAATGAGTTCTGGATTGAATTTATCAGCCTCGATCATCTCAAAAATTAATCTTTAAACTTTTAATTAATACTTCATAACCAAAGTAAATTAAACACCCAATATTCGAAATATTTTTCTATTGATCATTCTTTTTAACCATGTAAAAATAAATAAATTTTAAAAAACTGTGGTTTTTTATTTTAATTTTTAAAAAATCACGATTTTATATGCATGTTCAAAAATTTAATAGAAAAAAGCATTAGTTTAATTATTTAGAGAACATTAAAAAACAAGATAAAATTTTTTTATTCAAGAAAGATTGATAGTTTAATTTAATTTAAAAAATTCAACATTTTTAGAAAAGAAATTTTATTTCTTTTTTTAGTTTAATAAATAAAAGTTTGATTAGAGTATTTTTTAAATGCGAATAAAATGGAATTTCTTCTAACATTTCTTTCAAGTATCAATTATATCTTAAAGAGTTTTAATGATTTAATTGATACTCGAAATTTAAATTTTCATTGAATTTAAATTCATTGATTAATTAACTTATATAAAATTATTCCAATAATTAAAAATAAAATAGATAATTTTATGATTAAATTTAGAATATTTCTTTGTTTAGTTTATACCGAACAATCTAAAATAAAAACTAAAAAATTTGAGTTCTCATTTATTAGAAATTTTTTTGAAACCAGACTGCAACACAAAAGTAAATTAAATTTAATTTAGATTTGGACAAATTGGTTGAAAATGATCGAACTAGAACACCACGCTTTATATGACAATTGGAATATTTTGTTTTATTGTAAGGACCGATACTGAAATATAGTAAAAAAAATTATTTTACATTAGCTTTTAGCAAAATTTTACCAAGCACTATAGGCCATTACATGAGCAATGTAGTTTTGCTCAACAGTTCTTAAATTAAATACTTAAATAAATATTTTTTTTTTTGGTTTTGTTAAATACCCATCAAACAAAAAGCTCATAGGTCCACTAGCATATATGGCCACATCCTCACCCCCTTTTTTAGATAAAAATTTTAATTCTTTAAGCAAGAGCAGATTTGTTTCAAACCATGAGTTTCGGATTTTAAATAAATAGCAGATTCTTGGATATAGCTTTTGTGTTCTTTTGAAATTAAATTAGAATCTCAATTGAATTTAATCTAATTTAAAAATTAACCTGTTTTCAAATTTGTTAAGTTTGTTTGCCTCACAGATTCCGGTTTGATTCCGCCAGGGCCATTTCCATATAAAAGCGATGTATAAGTCAAATTAAGTCCGCTTACATTTGAAACATGATTCAAGTTTATTCCAAGTATTGAATTACCTCTTATTGAGTAACCTGTTTTAAATTATTAAGGACAAAAAACAATAGATTTAGTGTCTTCAAGTACCTCCCATTGTAAAAACATGAGAATGATCAGCTGTAACTATCATTAACGTGTCTTCCGAAGATGTCAAGTGTAGAGCTTGACCTACTGCCTCGTCAAAGACTACAAAGTCATTCAAAGCTAGTTGAGCGTTAGATGAATGATGACCGTGATCAATTTTGCCCCCTTAAAAAAATAAAACTATATTTTTCTTAAATTAAAACCACAAGTGAGAGACCTTCAACCATGAGAAAAAAACCATTAGGATTTGTGCTCAATATTTCAATAGCCTTTGCTGTCATATCTATAATGCTTGGCTCCTCGATAGGAATTTTATTTATTCTATCAGTTTCATAATCCATGTGATCAAAATTTAATAAACCTTTTTTTTTTTAATGAAATTTTGAGCAAAATTTCTTTAAAATATTTTTTTTATTTTTACCTAGAATATGACTATATTGACCTGATTTCAAGTTATTAAAATCAGATATGTTCCAAAGGAATTTGTGCTTTAGATTTTGTTTTTTCATTTTTTCATGCCATTCCTCAATCAAATTTCTTCCATCTATTCGATCACCTTTTAATTTCGAACCATAATCTGTGTGATTAGAGCTCAAAAATTTTTTTCTTCCACCAGCAAAAATTAACTTTGATTAATTAGATTTAAATTGAGAAATTAAATTGCAAAAAATAAATTTAAACTACATTTATAAATGAATTTTCCTCTATCAATTGGGCAGCTATATCTTTACAGCCCTGGTCCAAATGTTCTTGCTTGAAATTTATTCCATCAAAGGACTCCATATCTCGATCAAAAGAGTTGGAATAGGTTGCCGCCGGTGACGCATGGGTTATTCTAGTAGTAGTCACAATTCCAGTTGATTTTCCAGCAAAGTGAGCCCATTTAAGAATTGATTCAGTTTTCGATTTCAACGATGTTGGACAATCGAATGCTCGACCATCTACACCAATTGCTCCAAATCTTGTTTTAACACCAGTCAAGTAAGCAGTTGCTGTTCCAGCACTGTCTGCCGTTTGAGCATCGATGTTATAAGTCTTGTAATTGCATTTTAATTTATAATGATTCAGATTTTCATTTTTTTTACTTTGGATAGAGCAACATGAGGCAAGCTTTCCATATATGTTATTTCCTCTTCACCATTGTTGTTTTTCAATTGTCCCTTTCGTATTCGACCGGCAGTCACAGTTGATATACCCATGCCTTGCAAAAAAATTTTTATTATTAAACTTTTTGCAAATAGATTTCAAAATTGCAGAAAAAAATTCTACCATCTCCCAAAAATAAAATCACATTTTTGGCTATCTTTCCATTCAACTTTCGGTTTAGAATTTGATCAAGTTTTTCTTCTGCCACCTTGTTCCATTTTTGTGGATGAATATCAGACGACCAGTCTTTGGAACAGCCAACTTGTAGAAAAGATAAAATAAGCATGCACAAGCAAAAAAATATATTTTTTGATTGATGCATTTTTGACTCAAATATATAAAAGAAATATTAAAATCGAAAGTTTTTTATTTATATTTTAAATTGGAAAATTGACAACCTAAAATTTTTAGTTTAAAATATTTTTTAAGTAACACTTTGTTTTATTTAAACTTTTATCAAAAAAGCATTTAGGTAAAAATAGCAATTTTTTTTTAATTTATTATTTGGTAATATTAGATGAGTGAAATATTTATCCATGGATCCTGGCCGTCAAACTGACTATTCAGCAAACACGAATTCAATTTGATAAAGCTTCGTTTGAATATTTCGGAAATTTATACCTTGATAAATCCAAAGAAATTCAAAACTATTTAGCTTTTATCTAATTATCACAATAGCTTCAATCCATAATTGCATGATTTTATCAAACTTTGGTTTGTGAATAGGTCAAATTTTGTTTCAAAATTCAAAACTTAACTTCCATTTCCTTTCGGAAACCTAAACCACCAGGAAGAATAAATTTTTATTTGTCTGAATGGCTTACGCCTTCGAATAAAATCACTTGTTACTTTAAATTGAATGTAAAATTTTATACATATAAAAAAAAAAGAAATTAAATATGATAAAAAAAATTAAGCCAATTTAATTTTTTGAAAGGAGGCTTTTATTCTTGATGTTCTAATACTGATATCCTAAAGTATAAAATTAATAAAAAACAAAGAATCAAAATGAAGAAAAAGATTATTGTATTAGCAGTTAAGCTAAAAATAAAATAAAGATTTTAAATTGTGATGAGTAAATTTTAAGTTCAGCTGATTTTAGTTTGTAATAAACAAATTGTCGCTTCTATGGTTATAGCTTTTTAATTGCGAAAGATAAATAAAACTGATAAAGGTTTAAGGTGATATGATGAAATTGTGAACAAATTGTTCGAGTTTAAATTGAACAAATTAAAATTCATATAAACTTTTAAATAGATAACCAAAAAATATTTTATGACAAATTTAAATTATAATCCCATTTTATTTGTATTTTTAGTTATTGATTAGAAATGTTCACCTAAAAGAGTTCACTTGATAATTCAGAGAATTCTCCTGATAATATAATTTAAAAGCAAGAAAAATGTTTATTCAAAAAAATTGATTTATTATAATTTAATAAAGTAGAAATTTTGTAAAAACAAAAATATAATGTATTTTTAAAAAATATATTTTTTATCTATTTGGTGTTGATGTAGATGCAATCGCATGCAAATTTCTTTTTCCATTTGAACCATCATCACTGACTCCATATAGTCGCTGTCTTCTATGTGGTACCATCGGGACGTTGTTTGCATTAGTTAGTGCACTACTTTTGAAATCGTTTGCTGATATGCTAAAAATTTTTATAAAATTTGTTAAAAATTATGTTATAATAATTTCTAATTTTAATTACTGTGAGTATATTTTATTAGCTAAATCAAACGAATATGATTCTGAGTGCCTAAACTTGTATTCTGCACATTTTGTTTGATTTTTGTCATTTGAAGTAGCCTCATTTGGACGATTAATTAGATCGAAAGTGCTATGTCTTCGTAGATTGCCTTGTTTAGGGTTGATATGTTTATTTAGATTTACGAATGGCAGAGGGGTCGGATGACTGCTTTTAGTCTTAATTGTATGACAAGTAGGTGTTGATATATTTTTGAATTTTCGAAATTTAGTCTTAAAATTGCTGATAGCATGATTCTTTTCATTAATGACATCAATTTTATTCAAGTTATCGCTTTGACTTGATTTTGATCCACTTGATTTAGAAGAGTCCTTGTCATTCAAATAATTTAAAAGGTCTAGATTGGTTATGTCTCGGCAGGGCGGTCTTTAAATTAGAAAAATTAAATTTTTTTAAATTTTACATTAAAAATAACTTACTTGGATGTGTGAATATAAAATCGAGTGAAATCGCCAAAAAGCACCGAAAGTTTGTTAATTTGATATTTGAAGTTGAAATATGTGTAAACTTGAATGACCAAGATGACAAAAAGTACAATAATCATTATTGAATAGACAATATCAGGACTTAGATAAATCTCTCTTTTGTTCGCTTCTGACGTCATTTTGAGATCAAGTAATAACAGTAGGCTATTCTGGACGTGTATTTATATAATGTTTTGTTATCCTGTTCGGTTTATATCGTTTAGTTGTAGTGGTTTGGCCAAGTGGTCGGTTTGCTTATGAAGTTAGTATTTTTTCTCAACAATAATTTTAAGGGATTATTCAAATAGTTTGGGAATAATAGGCAAGGCTTTTATTTGCTTGAATTTGTAATTTTGGGTTGGACAAATTAGCAATTTACTTAATTAATGTGTGAACTTCATGCCAGACTTTTTTTATTTTTTAAACAATTGCATGTTTGTACTGCACAATTTCGTTTCTGTTAGCATCTTGATTTATGAAAAATTAATTTAAGTATTGATTATGACTGATTGATTACATCAAGTCTTAACTTTTTTTTTTAAGCTATCCAAAAGCTCTTTTTGTCTGACATTTATATTTTCACCTGTTTTTTAAAACAAATATTTACAGTACTCACACATGTAAAGAAATTCACTTTTTAAAAATCAATTTTTTAATTATTTTACTAATTTTTGCTAACATCAGATTATCAAAAGGCATGATGCTAGAATTTAATTTTCGGCACTGTATCTATAAAGCTCTGAATAATTAAAACCTTTAAATAGCAGTCGCATTCTAATTCTCATAGATTTTTTGGACAAAATTTATTCTTTTGAAAAAATCATTAATAAAAAATTATTTTTAAAATTGAAAAGCTTAAACTCAAAATTTTTTTTATTTTTTTTAAATAGATAATTGAGGGGAAATGCCCCTGGATTTGACCGAATAGCCTACGCTTTCGTTTAAACCCTCAAATTTGAAATTTTGAATTTTTACTAAAGAAAAAAGGAGTAAAAAAGAGTATTAGATACAATTTACCTAAATTTATTATTAGAATACTGAAAAATTTAAAGCTTATTAAAATATGAAGTTATAAATTATAAAAAGATTATAGAAGTTTTTTAGAAAGATAATAAATAAAATTTTATTTTTTGTTAATTCGTGTTAATTATTTAATTGAACGATTAGAAATACAATGGCAGATTTAAGCAAGTGAAAGTAATCATGTCATATAACATTTTAATTCTTCGAAGTAGTTTAAAAAAAATATAGATTACTATTTTTTGTCTATGTTTTAATTCATAGCCAGATTTTGAAAATTTAAACAAAAGGACGGGTAAATATGACCCTTTTGAACCCTCTCCATTTAATTCAGAAAGTAAATATATAATAATCAAGTAAGATTTTAAATTCTCTTTCAATTAACCAGAAGTTATCAAATATGATCAGTCTCATTCCTCCAATTATCAAAATATAAATTTTTTTTCTCAATTTTCTGGTTATTTTGCTGTGGTAAATGAGCCTAAGTGGGTGACCTATTTTTTTTATTGCATACATATTGCATACAGCGGTTCTAATAAAAACGAAACGGTCCCAGGCCGGCCGGCGATTTGCCGACCATTTTGCGTCCCGGCCGACCTATTCATCCGACCAGTCCGTCCGACCAGTCCGTCCGACCGACCCGGCCATCCCAACCGGCCATCTTAGCCGATCCATCCGTCCAAACCAACCCACCAT
>PJRA01000263.1:3059275-3079216 GCA_016987375.1 Brachionus koreanus | reverse complement strand
ATACAAAAGTCAGGCGAGAATCGAGAATCTCGTCACCTTAATTTGATTAACAAAGCTATCAATTCAGACGGATCATTACTTGTGATGAGAAATGGATCTATTTTCGAAATTATGATAACAGAAACCAATGGTTGGAACCACCTCAACCAAATCAGCCAGTCGTGAAAAGAGGAGGCTTTGATAAAAAGGTGATGCTGTGTGTTTAGTGGAATTTCAAGGGGGTAATATACTTTGAGCTGATTCGAGACGGTCGTGCTTTAAATGCAGAACTTTATTCTGAACAATTAGAACGAATGTTTGAATTGATAAATTAAAAAATGCTAAAAAAAATGCCTAACAACACTCTGATTTGTTTTTTTTAAGGAATATACTGGGGATTTGTATAAAATTCACTAATTTGAAAATTTTTAACATTTTATAATGGTCAACTTTTAATCAATCATTTAAGAATATGCCGTGTTACAATCATGATATGTTCAGGGCATATTTTACTTAGTCTACCATGTCGCACTTTGCATCCTTAAGAATGAAATCAATCAGCTCAATTGAAGTCTTTGGGTTATATTCAATAATTTCAAACAGGAATTTATGTCATAGATTCCAATTTTGTTAATTAAACGTCCAGACGTCTTTTACTTACTCTAAATATGGTTTATTTTGAGGTTAGAATTTTTTTAAATGAAAATTTTTAATTCAAATAGGTTTCTTATTTTATAAAAAAAAAAACCTAATTAAGTATTTTTTTTAAAAACGTGTTGATACTCTTAAAAAGAATCGAATGCTAAAAAAAATAAAAAGTTAAAGAATAATCGCATAATTGATAATTTTATTAATTAAATTTTTCATCAGCATATAAATAAATTTTACTGGTCTGAGACACTGTCAAATGCTGAACTATACAAAAGAACAAACTCAGAGCCATTAAGTCAATGCATTAAGAACAAAAGATTGCGATGGCTTGGACATATACTTGGAATGAAAGAAAAAAGAATGCCAAAAAGGGCCTTTAAATGGACACCACAAGGGCGGCGTAAGGTAGGAAGACCAGCATGGATGACATGGGGAGAAGCAAGGGTGAAGGCGAAAGATCGACTTGAGTGGAAATCAAAACCCTATGCTCCACAAGGAGTGAATAAGGAAGGAAAAAAAAATATATATATAAATAAATTTGATAGATTTTAGATGTTATCACTTAAATTTTTGCATAAATTTGGTTCAATAAATCACTGTTTTTCAAATAAATTATTTGGATATTAAATCTATTAAATTATTTTTGTTTTAAATTAATTGATAATTTCTGTTTTTTTTTGATTGAATTTAGAAAGAAAAGAGCTCAAATTAAGTTTTATTTATAAATTGAATTGACAAGAAAACAGACAAAGAAAAATTTTTCACCCAGTTCAATTTTTTCCTAGCATATATAACTCAATTATGATAAAAAGCTTATACTATTGGTCAGACTTTATTTTCTTTCGAACACGGCAAGGCCCTGCCTAAATTATTATTTAATTAAATACTTAAACACATGGAAATTAGATAAAAATATTATTTGATGCATTCAAAAAATAATAATTAATATTATAAATTAATATTAATATTAGTTAACTATATAAATCAAAATTTGCGTATCTGACTATTTTATCTAAGCATATTTATTGAACCCTCTCTGTTTACTCAAATATCTAGTCTAAAATCGACTATGTTTAAATAAAAATACTATGCTATTTGTTTAAGAAAACATTATCTACAATTTAATCATACCCTGAAGAGATTTTGCCTAACTGAATTAAAATATTTCAAATTAAAAAATAAAGGATAATTTTTTTAATAAGAATTTATTAGAATATGATAAGAGGATTGGTATTTAGCAAAGTTTTTAAGTGAGCTACAAGTTAATTCGATTTAGATAAACGTTGCTATTGAATTTTATTCTATTTTTCATAATTTAAACATTATTCATTAAGGTGTTGTTTATTTATTTTGTTTGAAAGAGTTTTGTTTAATTATTAGATTAGTTTATTTCAAAACTTGTTTCTAATAAATGTAATATGATTAATTAGAACAAGCTTCCCCAAAAATATTCAAAGATTCTACATGACATTTTTAAAAATTTACCTCAAAAAGTTGTACTTAGATATTTGATTTGTTCTTTGAAAAGATATAAAATAAAATTAGATAAAAAAAATGAATAAATTTATTTATTGTATTTCAATGGAAACGATTCATAAAAATCTAAAATCCATTAATTCCCTACCAGATCTAAAGTTTAATTTATATTTTTTTCATAATACATCGATTGCTTTTGTTTTGTATAAAATTTTATATATCAGAATCTGCGTATAATTTTATGCTTATTATATAGACTTAGCTAAAAAATATATCTAAAAATGATTCATAGCAAAGTTTGAATTTGAAGCTTTTTTTATCTATTTCAAAAATTTTTTTCAAAAAAAAAATTTTTTTATTTATTAATTATTTAGAGAAAAAAAAGGATGGCAATTTTCAAAGATTCATCACTACAAATCTTTTTGACTATTTATCATGGTTCTTTAATAGGCACATTTTTCTATGACTACATTGTTCGCAATGCAGTGCGATGGGTCTACACAGGTCTCGAGTGGAATTATGCCACAAATGTAGCTCTAGGCATACTTTTCGTCGCGATTATCATTTGGGCTATACTGACTGTATGGAATAAGGTCAGGCGAAACTTACTCATCAGTTTAGTTATACTGATAATAATATTTATTGTTCGATTGGCCATTGGCATACCTGACATGGTTGAAAAGCATAGAAGGAGTGGAAACACAAACTACTACAAAGAAGAGCTAGTTATCTTCATTGTTCAAATAATGATTCATCTTTTCGGAATTGCAGCTACTTGGATATTGGCTAACAACTCAATTTAAGTTTATCGACATCATAGACTTATAACTATTTAAATATTTACATATATTTGATTTGAATAAAATTCTTTATTTAGATTTAAGTCAACATGGTGCCAACAAAATAGAATAAAATGATTTTTTTTGTTTATTTTAAAAAATTGGTATGAAAATTAGAATTAACTTTAAGTCTTGCTTATTTAAATTATGTCATTTAGAATGAGTTAATTAATAAATAAAATATTTTTGACTGAATAAATTTTGCTTATCTAAAATAGACTGGTCTTTGGTTGTTTTCCCTTATTGTCATCAAAATCCAATCTAAAATTTATGATTTATTTCCCTATTGAATATTAACAAGTCTAATTAGCCACCATATTTATTTAAAGAGCTTGGTATTTAAGACAGCTAACTCCTATTCTCCTATTAAAAACTGAAATTTAAAGTTGCACATTTAGTTTTGATAATTAAAGCAGCAAAAAAAATTAATATTTAATTCAAATAAAGACAAGTTCACCTAAATTTTGATTCTTTGAAAAATCTGCGGCCTGCTCTCAATTCAGATAAGTGGAAATTTTCGGAATTTTTCAAAACTAATCTAATTGATTAGTACTGTTCTATCCAAATTCGAATATTCTTCGAATTTTCGTGTCAGTTTTTAATTAAATTTATCATTTGATGAGAAAAATATACTCAGAGGCTATTTGCCCAACGATTAGCTTAGAACTTATCTTAGATGAAAAATATAAAAGCAAAAGTTTAAAAGTAGACCGTGTTTTTTAGTAAATAAAAGCTCATAAAAAAATAACACAAGAAATTTTATTTTAATTTTTTTTTTATAGATTATTGATTTTTCAAAAGAGTGTGGATTTTAATTTTGTTCAAATTTTTTTGGTTGATTTTTGAAGAATTTAATTAAGATTTAAACGAGTAAACTAATCCTGAGAGACTGAGAGGAAGCCGAATGCAATTATGAATAAGTATTTATTTAAATAACTAAATTTTTTGATAATGCATTAATGCAAAAATAAATATCATTTGTCAATTTTATAATTTGCAATCCAATATAGTTATAAGATAGGGTTTATTTAGAGCTCTTCCGACTTGAGAAAACAAATTAAGACTAAAATAATGCAAAATTGGTTGTTTATTTAGAAATTATCGGGCCTAAATCCATTGGCAACAAAAAGGCCGAGTAAATAAAGAGAAAAAATAACACTAGCATAAAAGGTAATTAAAAAATTCAATAAAAACAAAAATTAAACATATTTGCTTATTTAGCGCAAAGTGTATTTTGAAATAGTTCGAGTCAAAACAAAATTACATTGGTGTTAAACTAAATAATTTATTTCTAAAAATTTCTAATTTTTTTTGTTAGCTTTTTTCCCTCTATTTAGAATTAAATAATTAAATACATTTTGACAAGAAAATTTTCAAATAAACAAGATTTTGCTCGATAACTTATCGGCTACTTGACGCCTCAGTAAGTTCAATTCGATTTCTTTCTGCAATGAACAACTGGTGACAACAAAAAAAGATAAAAGATAATTTAGAAATCCAAATTTTCATTCTTTAAAATCTAATTAATCAATTGAAAAAAAAAATTAATTAGAATTTAATAGAATACTATTTTTTTCATTCTCCCATTCATAATTCGCCGCGTCGAATCTAAATAGCTCACTTAGTTCTAATCACATTAGACTAGAAACAATATGCTTCATGTTTATACTCAGCTTTGATTCAAATGAACCATTAAGCACAAAATGAGTGAATAGACAATTTGTATCCAGCAATTTTTGATATCAAACCCCTTGAAAACAATATTTGATATAGAACATACATTGTTCTAATCCAAATCTGCATTTTTAAGCACTCATACCATATTTTTCTCTTTTTTTAAATTATAATTTTCAAATGTTCATTCACAATCCTATTTTTGTCACGGAAATAAAATTTAATTTTTTTTTTTTGTTTAGAATTGTAATAAACAAAATATTAAATGTCGAGTAAATTAGAAATAAATAGACTAGGAGATAACAATAAAATAAATAACTCACTAAGGAGCTATTCTACTGCGAATGTGATCAATCACTCGGATGTCGACTGGTCACAGCTGGATGAAAAAGAGAAAAAAATAGTCAACGAATTTATTTATTTACTCGACAAGTCGCGCCAGTTGTTCAACGGACTTAGAGAACTGCCCCAATATGGTCACAAAAGCAGTCAGTGGAATGCCTATTTTGCACGTACATTTGATGTTTACACAAAATTGTGGAAATATCAGCAACAAAATAGACAAGTCCTAGAACAAAAATATAATTTAAAAAGATGGCAAATTGGAGAAATTGCCTCAAAAATCGGACAACTTTACTACCATTATTAGTAATAGCAAATAAAATTGTTGAAAATATTTTCTAATAATTTTATTATCAGTTTAAGAACCAGTGAATCAAATTATTTGAAAGAGGCATATAGTTTTTATCAAGCAATTCAGTCTAGAGCTTACTACTCAAAGGCAAACAAAGAGGAAAAGTCAGTTTTTAAATTTATGTTTTTGATTAAGAAAAAAATATGTTCATTTCAATTAATTTAGGCCCGATTTAATGGTCAAAAAGCTGCGTTTTTATGCCAGATTTATCGTAGTTTGTCTATTGCTTAAAAAAACAAAACAAGTCAAAGGTCTAATTAGAGAACTCGGTAGACAAATAGACGATTATGTAAAAATATACGATCCTGAAGACCAAATAGAGTGGTAATTACTTACTTTTTTATTTAAAAAGCTAATGTATTAAAAATAAGAGCTCATTTAAAAAAAAACTGTATGATTATTATAAAGATTGGGCTTTATGGGAAATAATATTCTATAAAAAATTCCATTTATTAAAAAAAGAAATTCAAATATGAGTAAAATTAAAAAATTTATTTTTATTCAAAAAATATATGAACCAAATAGACTGGACTGTATATTTAATGAAGACTAGAGAAGAAATTTTTTTGTTTCAGGAAAACACAGATCCCCTGATGTGGCTTATTGTTGTTAAAAAATAAATTGTAAATTAATTAATTTTCGTTTACAATTTTATATGATCTTATTCTCACTTGAATGAACTCTTTTTTTCTTTTCAAGTGAAAATTATTCAATCATTAATCAATTTAATTTAGAGAAATTAATAATTGTCTGTCCATTATTCTTATCTCAATTTGTCCATGGGACTTAAACTTTAATTGAATAAATAAATAAAATATATTATTAACAATTCTATTGAACTATTCTAGTCGTCATTGAATTAACTCTTTTTTAATTAGATAAATATTCTAAACAAGCATAAATTTTCCATTTTTCAAGACAATTGTTGTATGATTGAAGCCTGTAATATACCCCACGTATCACTTAAACATCAGTATCCCAACTGATGCACAAATATAAATAAGAATTAATATGATTGTCATGTACCTCAGAAGCAGACGCTTCTAGATGCTGACAAGACATCTATTTCACATCTTGTTTTAATTATAGACCCATGTTTATTATGACACGAATTTATGGGTATAAATAACGACTCGATTCTAAGAACAGAGAAGCAAGAAAAAATACATAAATTGTTAGGCCTAAACAATTATTTAATAAACTATCTAATAGTTATTATTGATTAACCTCCCCATTACAAGCCTTTAAAACAAATTAATTACCAGAAATATGAAAAAATTTAAAAAGAATTTATAAATTTATTAAAACTTATTAAATATTATTGATTAGAAGCAAAGTTTTAAATTAACGATCAAATCAAAATAAAAAAAATTACTAAAATCTCAATAAAAATTAGTTAAATTAAATTTTAATTTTAATAAAGGCAAATGGTAAAAAATGAAATTAATGATTTTTTGGAAGCTGATTCTTTGGTACACATTGACAACGATAATTTGATATCATATTCAAACCGGTTGGTTCCATCTCATGTGCCATTGATTGGGCCAAACACCATGATGTCATATACCGAACAGTTTAGGACTCAGCATTTAAAACAGTCCACCGTTTCGTCCAATTTAGCTCTTACTGAAATAATAATTGTTGGAAATTGTCACAATCAAGTTAAACGAAAATTAATAACTAATTTCTGTAAACTAACTTTTTTTTTAAAAATAGATAAAATTTAGTGAATTGTCCCTAGACATGTATAGAATACTTCAAGCAGTAGAAAGAGAGCCAACACCGACAGCTTCATCAGATAAATCGATGACTACTAGTTTAATTGTAATAAATTTTCTATTCAAATTTCAGTTTTATTTCAAAATGAATTTTTTATTTTTTCAAAGATGAATGACTTAGATGATAAAAATAGTTCACAATCGATAATTCAACGCGAAAATCCTCATAAATATTTGTTATATAAGCCGAGTTTTAGTCAATTCTACACCTATATATCATCAGCATTTAAAGATTTGCCACCACATTCAGTTTTAATGATTTATCTTTCAGCCGATGCCTGCGAATCTCACTCAAGAGCTCAAATAGAGCGTAACTTTTAGTTAAAAATTTCTAAATTTTTTTTTTGAATTTTAACTCAAGATGCCTATGATTTCGGTGGGGTTCGAACTAATGGTAAAAAAGATGTTGCCAATTTATCTTCATCGATGAATGGATTAGGTCTAAATCATTCTGGACATGAGATTAATCATCGAAAATCCAACCTGTCTAAGGAAACACATTGGTAGAGCAAATTTATTTTTATCTTAAATATTTTTTTAAATTAGAAATAGTATATATCCGGGAGATTTGTATCCTTTTTCAAGAAAGCCAATTTTTTTAATTGTAGATAGTTCAAATAGTTTCGCTTTTAAAGTAAATTTTTAAAAAAAATTTATTTTTTTAATTTATTTTTTTTTAAAGAATTTTCCGAATTTATTTGGTCAACCATTTTTATCTTTATTAGCACCGCAACTCTTGCCACCCATTTTTCAAGAGCGCGAGCATCACAATGGCAGTTTATTCACTTTGTTTCTGACAAATCCACTATTTGCATTTTGTTACATTTGCAACATAAGCAACTTGACTGGAATTGTTTACTCAAAAAGTCAGGATCAAATTAGTGCTATTTTTATTGAAATAGCTCGAGCCTTTTATAAAAACAAACAAATTGGTATTTTAATTTTATTTTATCTACTCTGAAATAAAAACAAATCTTAAATTCTATTTTTTAGAGAGCGTATTTTTTCAGTTTTCAGCTGACGATTTTCTGCGTGTTTTTATCTTTCGATTTGTTTTTTGTTTCTGTTCACTCAAGCTTCATCGCGGTTTTAAAGTAAATACAAATTTGTAGGATTAAACAAGCTAATTTAATTCTAACTTTTCTCTACAGGGTATTGATTACTATCCGTCTTCCCAACCTCAACTGCCTAATGAAATAATCGACAACACGTCTATCCTCAAAATGATAATCGAACTAGCCACTATTTTGAATATTAGACAATTGTTTTTAGATATTGATGATGAATGATGATAATTTGATGCTTTTTTTTTATTTTTTTAATGAATATTGTTTTTAATAAAAATAGTTTATTTATTCATGACCCATCGAAATTTAAATAGATCAAAAATATAAAAAATAACACTTTTTTCCGAGTAATTTTTTTAAAACTTTTTTTTTTATTTGTAATAAGGAAGAAAATCTCGAAAATATGATTAATAGAAGAGTTGTTCAAAAGTTCTAAAGTCAATGTCAAGTCAAGTAATGACTTGATTTTGAAGAGACTTTAAAATGAATTTTTTTTTGAGTTTTCTACAAGAAAAAACTTTAATATTGAGAAAAAAATTCTTTAAATTTATCGAATATTTAGTTTAATTAATTTTAAAATTTAATTTTTAAATTAAAATTTCAACTTTAAAAAAAATGTACCGTAAAACCTTGCAAACTACCCCAGGGTTATAGTGTGTAATTTGCTATTCTAGAAATTTGCATCATCATACACACGCTTTGAACATCAAAATTTAAAGTCAAGTCAAGTTAAATAGAACGTATTTTTTTATTATTGACGATTATGAAGATAATTCAGACACAGAAATGGCTTAGTTTTTGTAAAATATTAAAACATTGTATAGTTATAATTTCTTTTTTTTTTATTTTTTTTTTAATTTTTTTTCGAAAGTACCGAAATTTTCTTCTAAAAGCCCAGTCAAAAATTAAAATTTTTTCATATTACCCCATCAATTTAAATATATAATTTCAATATAAGCCAGGCTTCTAATTTGTTTTTATTTTAAATAATTTTACAGAATAAATTGCTATTAAATTATAACCCCCCATTTTCTCGTTTGAACCCCATGGAGCAGTTTGCAAGGTTTTACCGTAATTAATAATGACTTCCCGAGGGTTTAAACAGCGTTTAAACAGTGTTTTTTACCTGTTTTTGTGCCCTCTGGTTAAAAAAAAAGATATTTTGGAAGTCAAGTCATTTGACTTTGAAGACTTTAAAATTAAATTATTTTTTTATTTTTGACTTATGATTAATAAGTATTTTAAAAAAGTTGAGCAATGGTTTTTCAAATGAAAAATGAAAGTATCTGTTAAAAATTCAATCTTTGAAATTACATACATTTAGGCCAACATGACATGTATATTGATTAATTTAGAGGTAAGTGTTTAGGTAAGTTGTTATTAGAATAGCGATCTTCTTCATAGACTAGCAGTGTTTTTATTAAAAAAGAGGCGATCATATCAAAATAGCAGTGGTTGTATAATAAAAAGTGGTATCAAAAAATTTTTTGCCTTGAATATACAACTTGAATATTCATGATTCCAATCTGATTTAAAAAAAAAGGAAATAAATATTTGTGCTGAATTAACATTGTTAAATTAATAAAATAAAACTGAATTTACTAATTTGATTTTAATTAACTAAATAGAAAAATTAAAGATTAATAAAAAAAAAGTTCATGGTGGTGATAATTTAATTCCGAGAAAATTTTTTTTTTATAAAGGTTTGAATGGTATAGTTGTTCCTCATTTTTTTGAAAAACACGTAGATTGAACATGTCATGAGAAATTAATCTTTTTTTACTAAATTAAAATAGCATGGACGATGTTTGTATTCATCCAAATCAGATGTTAAGAGAAGATGAACTGATAGAAAAATATTTTTTTTAAAATCTGCTCTTTTTTTCTACAATGAAAAATATTTTCAAATAAAACATGAAATTTTAGTAAAAACGATACAGTACAAAAAGTAAAAGCGATATAATTTTTTTTCTAATCTGCAAAAAGTACATTGTTGTACAAATTTGTACAAACGAATTATAAGCTCTTAAAAACTCGCTTGTATAAATTAAAAATAGATATCGTTTCTCCTTTTTGTACTAAAATTTCACATTGCTAATTTAAAGATGCTCAATTTTAACATGGGTTAGAATTATTTACACATGTCAAATATGTCATTTTCTAAAATAAAATTAAAAACTAATTTTTTTAAAATTTTTTATTGATATAGTGTAACCGGTATCGTTTATGATTTAAAAATTAACTAATTTATAATTAAATTAAATGATTATCAAAAATAATAACTATCAATTGAGTAGAATAAAAAGGAGAAAATATTTATGTAGATAAAAATTTTTCATCATTAACTTAAATTGATTGACAATTACGATAAATTCATTAAATTATGGTCAAGATTTTCTAATTCACATTTTGCAAGAGGCATTTCATTTTTTATCAAACTAGACAATTTGGCTGTTTCTACAATTGTCTCATTAGTAATCAAATCTTTGTCTTCTTCTTCTTTTGATTTGATATCATCATTTTTAAAACCACCTACATTCTTTTTATCCTATTTAAAATTTCAATTTTAAAATAAAATAGATCTTCTTTAAAACAATACTTTAATATTTAGGCCATTATAATCATAGGAACTCTCCAAATCTTCATTTTCATAGTCTAAATTTGAAAAGTTCTGATAATCATCGGTGTCATCATCTAAAATAAAGTAAAATTCAATTAAAAAAATATTCAATCAAAAATAAATTTGATAAAATAAAAAATTATAATCTAAAAATAAAATTTCTATTAAAATGTTAGTAGAAATAATTAGTTAATAATTAGGCTATTTTGTTTTAATTAATTGAAGGACTAACCATTCAATTTGCTTAAGCTTTTACTCAAAAATTCACTTTCGCGAATTTTTCGAAGTTGTTCTATAATTGATAAACAAAGCGAAAAAATTCAAGCTATCAAAAAATTGAAATAGCTTACCATAAAGAACGTCATCGGGTTCCTGAACACTCAAACTATGTTTGAGAAGCTTTTTATGCATAAGATCGCCTTTTTCCAAGGTAGATCTTCTACTATTATCTTGTTGAACAAATTGAGATAAATCTTCAAAATGATATCTATTATTTCTGGATGCCAATCTGCTTAAATTTTTATCATTCACAGGTGAATTTTGTTTATTTTTCTGTAAATAAAAAATGAATAAATTTTTTCTTAAATCATAATTGGAATTATTTTACAGCATTAAAAGTCTGGTTTATCTGTTTTTGAGTTTTCCTATACAAAAACTTTTCAATAGAACCATCATGTTTGATCCAAGTATCGAAAAGAATTTTTCCGTAATTATATCCGACATCCTTTTAGTTCATTAAAAATAGCTTAATTATGCTAGTTAAAATAAATTATACTTTAATTTCGTCAAAGCAGCCAAATTGAAGTGTTCGATATTTGTCAATAGGTGGTCGCATGTATTCACAATAGTCACTATTCTTTACTTTTTCAAGACCACTTTCGCAAGATACATAGGCCAGCCGCGATTGGATTTCGGTCAAGTCTGGAACTTTTACTGGTTCAGCCCTTGGATAATTTTAAGTTTTTGTTTTTAAATTCTAGATTTTAGTTTATTTGTACCAATGATTCCATTTTTTCCACATCAACCACCATCCACTTAGTTCATCTCCATAATTTGTAAAGTTGTCATCATCTTTGGAACCAACGTCGACCGCTAAAACTGTATTTATGCCCATGCGGTGCATGACATCAGCTTAAAATTATTAATTTATTTAATTAAGTTAAAGTAAAAAGTTGTATTCAGCTTTTTCATATTGTCTAAATAAAATTTAAAAATTATTTTATTTTTTGTAAGCATTTGATAATGCCCCGTAAGAAGTTGTAGAAAAATAGTTTTATAAAAACCTGGCAAATTATTGACATAGCCCCCATCTAGGAGAAGATGACCGTCGATTGGATCACAAAGAGGTGGTAAATATCCAGATAACGACATGCTTGATCTAATATATCTCCACAATGACCCTATTTAATTTTTTTAAAATCAGAAAATTTTTATTTACATTTTTCTTTTCATTACGACAAGATATGTAAAATTAAAAATAAACATTTGGATATCTAGAAATTCATTTGTGAGAGATTAAACTAGTTTCTTGACTCTTAAAATTTGCCATTTTATTTAAACAAAATCTAAAATCTAAACCAAATATGCTTTTATTTAAAAATATTAAGCCTATATGATGAAAATTGAAATTTAAAATTCTAGAACCATGAATAAATTGCGTTAAAACATATTTTTTTTAATGACTATTTAATAAAATTATATAGTGAAATGAATTTGAATCAGAAATTTAAAAAAATCTAGCAATGAATGAATTTGTTCTAGATTCAACACGAAAGCAATACAAAATTTGGTAAAAAATTTAGATTAAAATTTTGTTTAAGGCATCCTTATTAGCGCAATTTCGGTTCCAAAAAGCGCAACGAAAAAAAAACGGCGCATTAAAAAAAAAGATTTCTTAATAGCGCATTACCGTATCGTTTGGCTTACTCATCAACAAAAAATTTAATCAAAAAAATTTAAATTTTACATTAATTAAATTTAAATTTTTTTTCTAAATTGAACAAAATTTTAATCTAAATTTTTTACCAAATTTTGTATTGCTTTCGTTTAGAATCTACATCTACATCTATAATATATTTTATTAATTTTATTTAAAGTTAGTTAATTACCATGTTATTATTAAATGGCTTTAAATTCTTTTTATCACTAAAAAATCTCACTTTTCTAAAAACACTTTTATGAAACAAAATTACTTCTTTCAAACAGAATTACTACTTGCAAACAAAATAACTTATTGAATATAAAATTACTTCTTTAATATAAACTGATGTAAAAAAAAAAGATTGATCTCGAACAGACATTTAATGAATCATCGATCGAAGATAAGAGTATAGGCATTGAAATTGACAAAACGAAATAGGCATTGAAATTGACAATCAGACCAACAACTCCAATTCTTGTAATCGAGAAAGAATTTACTGGAGCGTTGAAATTATTTTTTAACTTTAACCTAAATCAGGAGCTTGGAATCAAATATAAAATTTCTTGTTCTATTAAACTTAATTTTTTTTTATTAAAAAAAATTTTTTTTCTTTATTAAAGAATATTTTTATAAAAAATCATTTTAATTTTACTAATTTTTAGACAAAAAAAAGTATTTTTGTTCCAAGAGAGTTTTTTAGGCAAAAAAAGTATTCTAATATCACAAGAGTATTTTTAGAATGCAATGAGAAATTTTAGAAAAATGAGGATTTTTGGTGAAAGAAAAATTCTAGGCCTTATTAAATCTAAAAATTAAAACTTAACTAAAGAATTGTCAGCTTTTTTAGTTCACGGTTTTGCTTATTAACAATTTCTGTTTTATTTTTCAAGCACTTCAGTGCAAGTAAATGAGAGCACATCTTGTTCTTCAAGATAATATTTGCAACTAATAGTTTTGAAAAAATATGAATTAAAAAAATATTCACTAAAGAATGAATTTTTAGATGCAAAGAGGCTTTTTTTTAAAATTTAATGCGTTGATGCGGGAATAAAACTGTTGATACGTTAGTCCATTTATCCCTTAAGAAAAAATCCAAAATATTCATGCAATATGGGTGTGAAATATTAATTTTATTTTTCTGTTCATTTGCTTCAATTAAAAGCTGAAAAATAAACTTTATAAAAATGAAACAAATACATCTAAAAGTCTAAAAATTTATCTCATCAATGAATTAAAAAATTATTTATAAAAATGATCTAAACAATAAAAATAATAATAAGCTACAGCAAGTAGGCTTGTGAAAATCCTTATTTTAAAATGTAAGCTTACTACAAATAATCTAAAAATATCTAAAATTCGATTACTCGCCTTTTGTAGAACTACTCTATTAATTTAATACTGATCTTAATTTTTTTTTAGATAAATCTATGTCTTTTTTAGAATTTTTTTTATTAATACAATGAAGAAAACTTTGCAATTATGACAAAATAAAACAATTTTAGAAATTTTGATAATTTTTCATTTAAATTCGTAAATCAGCAATTTATTTATTTTTTTAAAACAAAAAAATATTCTATCACATGTTTAGCCCAATTAGAAAGGCCCTCTTTTTATTACTTGAAGAGTTTAATTCTATTAGAAAAGAGAATAAATACAGAATTTGAACGATAAACTGAAAAATAGCTCATTTTTTTTAAATTTTGATTTTTCTTAGAGCTTAAAAGCCATAATCAAATAACAAGCGTTTTTGTTGATTGATTTAGTTTTAAAAAATAACTTATGGTTCTTACCAGGAAGGTTATTCGTATAGCAGCCATCGACTTTCGAATCAATCTTAGAGTCAAGTAAATAATGGAATTTTTCGGATAAACAAACCTAACAAATGGCCGTCGAAAGGATCACAAAGAGGAGGAAGAATTCCGCAATAAGTCATACTAGCTCTAACATATTTCCACAGCGTTCCTAAATATTAGAAAATTTAATTTGAAAAACAAATCTTGTCGTAAGTATTAAAAAAAAACACTATGTAAAATTAAATTTTGTTAAAAGCAAACCATTTGTATGAATTCTCATCTTGCTTGACGATATATCCGTTGTTACACAAAAATATGGTATCCATAAGTCCTCAATTTGCCTATTTTCAAACACCTCTTCGATTGATTTATTAAACGCACTTCCCTTGAACATAGAAGTAACCGGATAAGTTAAATCTAAAACTTGTTTTCTGTATGATTTCATTTTCTAATGAAAACAATAATAAAAATCAAATTTTAGCTTAAATTTTGCTTATTAAACGTACAAAGGACCATTCTCTGGCGCGATTGTGAAATTGATCAAAAATATTTTCTTCGGCCCACAAAGCACCCATAAACGAGCCTATACTAGTACCACCGACCATGTCAATTGGAATGTTAGCTTCAATCATTGCTTTAATAACTCCAACATGAGCACAACCTCTTGCTCCACCACCACCCAACACTAGACCAATGCTTGTACCAGTCAAAAATCTGGCCAGCCTTGAAAAATCGGTCATTTTGTCAACTTTTTCTTTAGTCAAATTGGCTTTAAATTCTTTGATCTTAATTGAATAAAATTAAATAAAATTTCATTTTTTAACCAAAAAATATTACCAGTTTTTCATTAGTTCCAGTTTTAAGCAATTTTTCAGGACATCTAATGTGATGATGAGAAGAGCACCAATTTCTCTTACTTAACCATTTAACAGTATTCGAAGGCCTTTTACCATTCATTTCATGCAGTAAAATAAGCTCTTTCTGAGCTCTAATGGCAAAATTTTCTATCTCTTTTTCAAGCTAAATACAAAATTAAAATAAACTTTATTTGTCTGTTAATAAAAGCTAAAATTTTTAGAAATTACTTGACCAATATTGGGTTCTTTGGAAGCTAGGCCCACGATCAGCAAGCAATCGGCTTGTCGCATACAACGACGAGTCCAAGGAGTCAACTCTGGCTCGCATTGATACAAAACGATTCGATGATGATCCTCTTGCTGTCCAAGCCAAGCACATAATCGATATTCGTTCACTTTTTCCAAAGCATGCTGACCAAGTTTTTCGATAATCAAGTCTTTGGTCAAGTGAAGTGAATTGTCAATGGCATTGAGCGCATGACAAAGCTTCATGGTGAAAGCATGCAAGGGCACATCTTCTGATACTGGTAGAATTGCAACAGTGCAAAGATTAGATGCAATTGTAGGTGCATCAATAGGCTGCTTTAAAATAATTGATGAATCCATGTAGGGAACGGCCGGCACATTTTGAATAGTGCCGAGAAGTCGTGAGCTCAACATCTTAATTAGCCTACTGACTACTCTTGGATGTCGATATCTTATATAGTCTAAAAGACCACTCGGAATTTGAGCAACTTCGGTATCGCGAATTGCCACTACCGTGGTTGCATTGCTTGTTTCCATCAGAATTTCTACTAAGCCAACCAAATCACCTCTACCAAATTCTCCAACTAGCTGTTTTTGTTTCTCGTTTGTTTTTAATATAGAACGAAGACGTCCATTTAGAACAATAGAAATTGTCTCACCTCGCGCTCCTTGTCTTTAACAAAAATTAAATTTTTTTTAAAAAAGTAATGTTGTTTGGTTTTTAGCTAATCGAGAAGTTTAGTTAGTCTATTTGAATAAAAATTTAAAATAAAAATGGTTAAGAAAAATTTTGCCAAAAATCATTAAAATAGTTAACCAAAAAATTATCTCAATTTAAAAATAAATTTTCTAATAAAAATTTTTTTTTTCTAAATTTCAAATTTAGATTCACTTTTCGAGTAAAGTTAAAAATTACAAGTTTTGAAAGCTTTATCACAACTTTAGAAGTAAACATTAATAAAAGAGAGCCACTGCTATTTAAAATAAAAATTTAAATTCATTTAAATGATTTTTTTTCAAAATTATTCTCTGTCTAAAAGAAAATATATCATGAATTTTTGTAGGTTTCAGATACTTGAAAAACGTTCAGAAAGTCTTAATTTATCGTCAAGGTTCTGATTAAATGAGCGTAATTTGTATAAAAGAAGTAGATGTTCTCAAGCTGATTATAACTTTTTTTAGATTCTGGTTTGTCTGAATTAATAAGAATACTGTCTTGAATTTAATTTTTAAAAATCTTTGCCTTGCTATTCTATTTTCTTTATTTATTAAGATTTAAACGTTTTATTGAATAAGAATCATTGATTAGAGAAATAAATCTAATTCTACAACAATTATTATAAAAAGTTGTGAAACAAAATTGTCTGTTAAGCCGTAAATCGTATTTATTTTATTTATATCTATTTTAATTTATTCTATTCTATATAATTCATCTTATATGTATGTAGGGACTTATTTTATTAGCTTTAAAAGAAAGGACACAACATTGAGCTATATTTGTTAAATTGAAAAATTTTTGATTGAAACAAATTTCTTTTAACTGCAGTTTTTTTTTTTAAAATAAAAAAAAATATTGTAAAATTATTCAAGTTTTTTTTTTTGATTTTGATTTTTAGGCGGTCAAAACCGGACCGGTTCAATCTTGAAAATTTCAGTTTTTACTTCTGTTGGTTTGGCTCTTGTTTAGTTTTATTTTTAAAATTAAGAAAAAATTTTTTTTTGTTATTCTTTATCTGAAATAAAGTAAATTGTATATTTTCAATATGCCAACATTACAGCCTTAAAAAATTAAAAATAAAAAACAAATATTTACCTGAATAGAGCATCGCCAGATTCAATTAAATTCCATTCTAAAGCAAAATCCAATTGTCGAACAAACGGTGACATTCTTTGCACTATTAAATTGGCTACTGAAAGAACGACTGTTGGCTGAGCTGTAATTAGCCTTTGTTTAAAGATATAATAAAATATTATTATTATTATTATTATTTATTGACATAAAAACTTGTATAGACCTCAAAAATTATTTAAAAAAATTATTTCAAAATTAAATAAAATAAATATAAAAGTAATTAAATTTGACATTATATAATATTATCTTGATTAGTGAAAAAAAAAATCTACTTGTGAAAGTTGTCTTTAGTTATAACAGCTATTTCACTGTCGCATTTTGCCTTTATGCCAAAAAGTGATGGTTCCCCACTAATCACACTCATATTAGCACAAAATTGATTTGGATTACAAAAAAAAACACTTGACTTGAAAAAAATTTACTTCAAATTTTATCCATATTAAATCAAAAATATTAGAAATTAGATTACTTCTTCGCCATTTAATTCTTTTTGTGTTGCATACAATTGGCCTTCAATAACATAAATAAGGCTACAATTCTTAACAAAGAAAAAAAAATAGCCAAATTTTAAAATACTAGTTTAGAAAAATATACATAGTCTCCCTCTTTGCATAGAACAGTACCCTCAGAAATTCTAACCAAATTAACTTTGTTATTCAGTATGTCTTTATTTTTAATTTTGAGAATTTCAGCCATATCAGACTGAACTGACGGCAATTTGCTATTCATATTTTGAGTGATTGAATCATCTCCAAACTCACTTCCACTATTCATTTCATCTAAACTGGACTTAATTTCTGATTTATCACTCGAACTAGAATTTGTTCGCATGCGTGTATTCTTTTTTCCTATGTTTTCGATCATTTTTTCATCTCCGCTTCTTTTCTCCGACTTTTCCAAATAATTTTTTTTCGCTTCCAAATTGACCTTAATAAAAAAGTTTAACAAAAAAAATTTTTTTTTTTTTCTAATTTTTAGAATACGTCAGAATCATCGGCAAAAAAACCCGTTTCAGCCAATTGTTCATTTTTTGTATTCATTAAATTAGACAAATTTGGATGATAATGATGATGATGATGGTAATGATGATGGTGATGATGTTTGCGCGATTTTCCTCTATTTTCTGAGTTTTTCTCACTAGAAAAACTGTTTTTTCGACTTGATTTCTCAATTTGTACGGATCTTTTTTTTCTGCTCTGCAAACTCCTAACAATTTCACTAGTTAAGCCCAAATAATTGTGCAAAGCAGTAAAAGTAACCCTTTGGAGACGGACTATGATAATTTGGGTAATTCGAACCAAATATTCGGGATATTTTTCCAACACTTCGACAAAAGCCTTTCCAGGAAGTCGCAAAACAGTGGTATCCTCGGCAGCTTTAGCTGACACGGTTTTGTATGGCTTCAAATTTCCAGTAAGAACATCCATGATGCTTAGAAGCGAGAATATGTGGTTACCTTCGGTGCACTCTTTGATCAAATGCTTTCGACCCTTCTCGTCTGTGATGAACACATTTATTTTGCCAGACTCAACCACATAAATCGAGTCATCCGGCTCTCCAATCTTGAATAGATAATTATTGGCATAGACTGTTTTTGACTCCATGTATTTGCACATTTCTAAGATTATTGCCTGGTCAAAGTAGCCAAATACTTTGACACTTCTGAAAAGATTTATGAGCGCCACTGGCAAATCATGATCGTTTTTGTCATTTATCGGTTCGGTTTCGAGCATAAATTCGGGCGGATCGTTGCGTCTATAGTATAACTGACCAGACTCCTGGTCTTTGATATTGAGTATTTTATTCGAAATAAGTTTATAAATATCTTTGGACTTCTCGGCCGACCTGGCCGATATGGAGCCTCGGACATGTGAGACGGTGCGGAGCATTTTTTTTCCATAAAAAGCCAGCTTGTCTCTTTTGCGGAATCTCGGACCGCGATTAAAGTTGAAAAGCGACAGAGCCGAGTCGCTCAAATAGCCGTCATCGTCCGAGCCTATTTTTTTGCTGCGCGAAAATTTTACTTGCTTAGGCGACACTGAGGTGTCCGGGTTTTGTGTCGAGACTGAGCTATTATGTGAGTTTTGCCGCTGCCGCATCAGCAGGCACCATAATATCATTGATATTAGACCGAGAACGATGCCTATTATATACGTCTCTTGAATGTTAAACTGATTTAAATAGGTTAGAAATTCGTTTGTGTATAAATTTGCATGGTCAAGTAGAATTCTTGCATTTTGGGCCAGTTGCAACGAGCTCTTGTGAACAAACGAGTCGTTATTGAATGGACTTTCGATTATTACATTGAAAAATTGAATCACTTTGTCTTTATCGAGCATCTAAATTAATTTTTGAATATTTTATTAATCAGACGAAATTTGCTATTAAAGCTAGTTTTGGATTTATAAAAGTAAATTTTAAATTATGTAATTTTTTTCCATAATTTTAGCATATAAATTAATGAGACACTCAAGAAATATATTTTAAATAGTCT
>PJRA01000263.1:3047136-3058646 GCA_016987375.1 Brachionus koreanus | reverse complement strand
CATTTTGAAGAGCATTCAATTCATTTTATTTTGGCATATAATAGTACTTAAAGTTTTAGAATTACAAAGATGTTTATCGGGAAATATCCAAGCTTTTAAAGAATCCAAAAGTTAAGAATGAAGATTACTAAAACGTATAAAAAGTGATCTACACAAAAATTTTTTTTTTAGAAAAATAAAATCAAAACACGAAAATATTATTAAGTGCAGTGAATAAAACATATAGTCATTTTTTATTTTTTTAAGTTTTGAATTTTAATTAGTTCTGGTATTGTTGGATCATTTCTATGTTCAAGTACAAGCTCCTGATAGATCGCATATGGTCTGGATATATTTCGAATTATTAGGTTTTCGATTATTTCCTTAAACTTAATCGAAATTAGTGTTGGATGCAAAATTGCGGACATGATTTTTAAAAATTTTGAAAATTTTTTTATCAAAAAATCTCTTTTGATTAAAAAAAACTCTGAAGTTAAAGGCTTTTTTTTAAAAATGATATTTTTTAAAAGCTTTTTTAAAATTTCAATCAAAAATATTTCATTTTAACAAATATAGCTCATATACTAGTTGGCCGTATTAGTGGCCGCCCGTTTATAGTTTGCCGTATTTTTTTGCGGCCAAAAATCCTGACCGCTTTCGAGACCGGCCAATTTACTGTCCGCAAAATTTTTGGCCGTATTTGTGGCCGTCTGTTTTTGTTTGGCCGTATTATTAAGCGGTCAAAATTTGAGACCGGAGAAATGACCGGCCAAATGACCGCCCGCAAAATAGTTGGCCGGGTTTAGCGCCACAAATAATTTTTACCGGATCACTGACCGTGTGTACGGATCCCAACACTAATCGAAATACAAATACTGTTTTAGTCATCTGATTTATATTTTAATGCTTTAATAACAGATTAAAAAAATCTATTTGATCTAAATATTTTTCTCTTTAAAAGAAGATTTTGCAATTATTAAAATCAAAAACTCACCTAAGATCGTTTTGATCACATTTTTTTAATGGTAAAGATCACCAAGTTGGCCATCCTAAACTTTTAAATAGAAAATCAGTTTTCCATTACATTAATTAATTTTTCAAATATTTGTTATTCTTATTTTGGTTTGAAGAAATAAATTTTTTAATTGATTTTTAAAAAATATCTTTATCAACAGAAATTAATTAATGTAAAATATTGTTAATTTAGTTTTAATCAAAAATAAAAAATTAATAACTTTGGTTGAGATGTGTATTCAAAAAAGGCTCAAACACATGTAAAAATTTATTATATTAAAAATTTTTAAATAATTCAAATAATTTTAATTAGAAAGAGAAAAAATGACTTCTCAAGATCCGATTGATGATGATTTTATTCAATTGAACACATCGAAGACATCTCAAATACATGTGAAAGACAAAATTACCCAGGCTAAAAAAAAAGACTTGGTAATTTTACAATGATTATTTTGAATAAATAAATAAATAAATAATTCTTGTATAGTCACAAAAAACAAGCAAAAAAGACAACAAGAGAAAACAAAATGATCGATTTGAAAAGAAAAGCTTTTCTGGTGACAAAAAAGAAGAATACAACAAGCAAAAGTATTCTAAACCTCACACTATGTCGATTCAGACGACCAAAACTGCCAAATTTTCATCGCTTTTCAAAAATAATCGAGAAATTCCCAAAGTTGGAGAGTAAGCTATTAATTTTAGGAATAAAATTTTTTAATCATTTACAAGTATGCAAGCCAAAGATTCTGTAAAAGAGACTGTTTTTTCAACAAAAAAATTTTCATCTCTCAACTTGCATTCTCACTTGACTGATTGCTTAGAAAAAAGATTTAACTTGGAAAAAATGACTCAAATTCAAGAAAAGTCTATTCCAGTTATACTGGAAGAGAAAGACTGTTTTATCAAGTCACAAACCGGATCTGGCAAAACATTGGCATATGCAGTTCCCATTATTCAACAATTGATGAGTCGCGAGCCAAAGATAAAGCGTACAGACGGAATAAGAGCCTTAGTGTTGGTCCCGACTAGAGAAGTTTGACTTTAATTAATCAGCTTGAAGCTTTTTTTTCTAAATTTTAATAATAAAGCTTGCTTTACAAACATGTCAAGTTTTTGAAGATCTTTGCAAAGTAAAAAAAATTATTCAAACTTAAAGCTATTATTTATTTTAATTATTAAAAAATTTATTTATTTTTAGTCGTGTATTTGGTTAGTTCCAGGTTGTCTGATTGGTGGTATGAAAAAAAAGTCTGAAAAGGACCGAATTCGTCGTGGCTTGAATATTTTGGTTGCAACGCCTGGTCGTCTGTGCGATCATTTGGACACAACCTTGGCTCTTGACTTGTCTAAACTCGAATATTTGGTCTTCGACGAGGCCGACAGGTAATTAGTTTAAATTATTTCACTTAAATTAATCGATAGATTTTAATTTTTAGAATGTTAGACATGGATTTTGAGAAAAAAATTAATTTCATAATTTTTAAAATACATCAAGCGCGAAAAAAAGCACTTGAAGAGCCGGATGTTCCAAAATTTAAGCTAGATGAAAATGGCGAGCCAGTAGAGGATGACTCGGCTCAGTCTAATGTAAAAAAATACACTCGTCTTGAACCACAAATTATTCTCATCTCAGCAACTTTGACTAGTGGGATAAAAGAAATAGCAAGGCGATTGAATGTAATTGATGCCATTCAGATAAACGCCATTGAGTCCCAGGAGTCATCCAGTCTAGCTACAGAGGAAGAAAAATCCCATTATTCTGAAGAAAAAATATCTCTTCCTTCTGGTCTAACTCACTATTACAGCTTGGTACCCAGTAAACTACGTCTGGTTTCTTTGATAGCATTTCTGCTTGAGAAATTTGCGGTAGGCTAAATTTACTCTTAAAATTTTTAAAAATATTTTCATGAGATTAATTTATATTTAGTACAATAAAAAGACAAAAACTAATAAGATTGTTATATTTGCTGCTACAAATGACAGTGTTCAATTTCATGATAATGTATTGACTACATTTTTGAATCGAAAATTTAACATGTATCTCGAAGAGGAAGATAATATCAGTCTAGATGATTTGAATGAGTTCGATTCTGATGTCGATTTAGACATCAAAAAATCTAGCCAACATTCATTTCAATTAGATAAAACTATTAAAAACAAAAAAAACTCTATTTGTGACGTATTTTCGTTGTACGGTAACATGGATCAACATAAGAGAGCTGAGATTTTGGGAAATTTTTGCAAGGCCAAAAGTGGAGTACTCATTTGCACGGTAAAAATCAATTTTTTTATTCATTTATTTCAAAAATTACGCTAGATTTGGCAATGATAGACAAAAAAATTAAATATAAAAAATATATTATATTATTTATTTTTTTTATTCATTTAAAAACATAATTTTATATTTATTATTGTCAATTGGTAAAAATTTACTTATTTAAAAAATAATTTAGACAGAGCCTTGGCCGATTGAAATAGAGACCTAGTCCTTCCTTTCAGTCACATGATAAAATTTTCAACTCATAAATGAAAAAGCTGCTATTTTAAGGAAAAAGTTGAATGGAGTGTTGAATTTTTTTTGTTAGTTTAATTGTAATTTTAATTTCACATGTCTTCATGGATCTGACAGCGGCTAAAACGACTAAGAACGAAATTTTTAAATAACTTAAGTCACTTGTATCTTTTTCTAGCAGTGAAATTTTTAGATTATTGTGAATATTGGGGCAACAGCCGAGTTTTTAATGGCAGTAAACATAAAATCTAACTTTCTATTAGATATTTTCAAAATATTATTTGATTTTATTTTTTATTTATAGATAAGGTTTTTTGCAGACTTATTTTTAAGTCACAAGTCTTAAGTCAATTCATAACTTTGACATCATTTTTTGTGACTTAGGCTTTAGAACTATTGTAAATTAGAACAATAGAACAGGAAAAAGTTTTAAAAATTATTTTAGTTTTTTTAAGATCAAGAGTTCTAAGATTTTTTGATGATCAATTTGAATATCACTTATCTTTCTATTTTCATAGTCTCCTAAATCATTAACCGTAGTCTCAGGTAGTGTTGGGTAAAGTGAGTGGCGGCCACTAGACTGTCAAAACTTGGTGTTAGCTGTTTTAAGATTAAATAAAATTTTGAATTTGAAAATTTGATAGATAAAAGAATTGAGCATAAGAAAAAACAATAAAATTTAGGGAAAAAATTAACCCTCGCGGCCATCAAGACGGCCAATACAAAGTTTTGACAGTCTATAGACCGCCGCTGACGGAACTCAACACTAGTCTCAGGCAGACTTGTGCAAAAGTCAAAAAAATAAAGTCATTTAAAAGTCTTTTCAAAGTCAAGTCAGTGACTTGACTTGACTTTTGAACAACTCTGGTCTCAGGCATTCTAAAAATAGTCGTATTATAAAAAAAAAACATTTAGATTGATAGAAATTGAAGGAGGTTATTAGATTCAATATTGAATTGATCAGTTAATTTAACAAAAAGAAAGAGAAGGTTTTTTCATTTGAATTAATGAAATTTTTCTTGAAAAAAATAAACTTCGAATCAAAAAAATTTAGAGATAATGTAACCAGTATTTATTAGTATATTAATCTATTTATCAGAAAGAATCAATTCAATTTATTCATTTATTTCCAAAAAGTTTATTTTTTGACCAAAACAATTTTAATCAATTTTTAAAATAAAATTCAGATTTAGTGGTTTTTCCAAAGCTTTTTTTTTACCTTGGTTACTTTACCAACCTTCTTTTTTGATTTAATTTCTATCCAAATGTATTTTGTCGCTAACATTCATTTTAAGCAATTTTTGATTGTATACTTATTAATTAAAAGAGCATTAAAAAAATTTTCATCCTCTCTTTTTCTTCTTTGACTCTTTTAATAAAAGAATCGGTTGAATAAACAAAATCAAATCCAATTTTCAATTATATTATTTAATCTTATGAAGTTAAACAGTTTCGATTCATAGGCCTTATGTATCAAAGACCTTATCGGCTAAGATATGCTTCGACCAGTTTAGACTTAAAGAATTTTCAGTAAAATTCTTTAATCTTGTTTAATATACTGGTAGGCTAATTCTGAATTTTCGTATTCATTCAACAAATTGAATGCAAATTTGTTTTTTTATATTTTTTCCACTTTTGTTTATCGATTCGATTTTGTCTTCGTTTGATTCAAAATCAACTTGGAGCGCATTGATCTGGACATCAAAACATCTCTGCCTCTTACTCCAACTCTTGCTCTTTTTCTTTGTTGTCCAACTCAATCAGTAATCCGTTTTCAGAGACATGTTTATTTAGACATTTAATCAAATCTGTCTTTTTTCCTTGGAAAAAAATTTAAAGCTTTTGCATTTTTTCTTAAGATCGGAAACTAACAAATTATTGATATTAATTTTTGATACCAAGTAATAATTTAAAAGTATAGACAATAATTAACTAAACACAAGCAGACACATTAACATATAAAACAAAGCAGAAGTTAATTTCTATATCTATTTAGATTTAAAGTTGTCCATTTTGTTAAAAATAATTTTTGTTCTTAACTATTGATTTTTCTTGGTTAAATTTAGAGTTCCTCCTAAAAATATAAATTCTTTTGTTGGAAAATCAATGATGTATATCAAAATATATAAAGAATATTAAACTAAGTTAATAAAGATAAGGTTTTTGTATACTTTTAGTGATCGTTAAAGCATTAAAAAAAACAACTATTCTAATTTTAATTTTAGTTTTATTTTAATTTGATAAAAAACAAAACTTTTTTAAAATTTTTTGCATTGACAACGTCATTAATTTATCTTCAATTTTAGTTAAATCTTTAAAAAATGATTTTTAATTTTAAAGAATAAAATTAGATATAATTTTTCTTTTTTTTTTCATTTTGAATCCTTTAATATTTGAAAAGAATTTAACCTAGACTAAATTTTTAATTTTGTTAATTTGCAAACGCTTCATTATTTTCCGATGATTAATTTCCAAATTATTAAGAGAAGTCAAATCCTCTAGTGTCGATCAGAATTAAAAAACAAAAAAAAATTCACTTAACATTTAGATATGTATTTTTAATTTTCCCAAATCAAAGAAAAAATTTTCTAAATTGATTTAATTTTTTACATTCAAAAGCTAAATACATGTCAAAATCATACCTAATTACTAACCATTAGTTCAAAAATAAAAAGTTTATTTTTTAAGTTATAAAAAAAATGACAACATGACAATATTATTGAATTTTTTCATTTAAATTTATATTCAAAAATTTATATTAAATTAAAAATCTCAATAAAAAAATAAATCTTTTATATTTAAATTTAAATTAACATATAATTTTTCCTTTGAGTAATAAAAATCTTTAATTAATACCAAAATAAAAATTTAGAATTTTTGATTTAATATTTTAATTGAAATTTTTTAGGACCCCCCCCCCTAACTTTGAAAAAAAGAGAAAAATAATCTAATATTAGTTCAGTAATTATTTTACAGTTCAAAAATTTTGAAGGATGTTGCCGCTAGAGGTTTGGATATGCCTAACATTGATTGGATTGTACAATACAACACGCCAGGAAGTAGTGTTGACTATGTTCATAGAGTTGGACGAACGGCAAGAGTTGGTCACAAAGGAAATGGTCTTATTTATGTAGAGCCATGTGAAGTGGAATACTTAAAGGAGCTGAACAAGTTAGGAATATCGATGCACGAAATTAAATTAGATTCAATAATGGAATCTCTGATGGGGGAATCTAATTTTTATCCACGTCAAGTAAATTCGGAAAGACTGGTTTATCCAAAAAATGTGGAAGAATGTGCTAATTCAATGCAGTTCTACATAGAAGAATACGTCGAAAAGCTAAACGAGATGCAAACACTGGCCAGAAAAGCCTATATATCGTTTATACGTTCATACTCGACTTATTCTGTTGAACTAAAGAAAATATTTCACATAAAAAATTTACATCTTGGTCATGTAGCTAAGAGCTTCGGTCTTCGCGAAGCCCCTAAAGAAATTGTGCAAAGAGAAGCGAAAAATTTTAATAAAACTAGAAACAAAGGCGTCGACAAATTGGCTTCAAAGCAAGCAAGAGATATGAAGCGGTTGTCCAACGCTCACAAAGAATATGGCAACGTGGCTAAAAAAAATAAACTCAAAAGTCAACAAGCCACTTTAGATTTGAGGTGGATTTCTTTTTTTGCTTTTTTTTTTAATTCAAATTTTAATTATTTTGTTGTATTTTTCAAGTGGATTGCTTAAAAATCATAAATACGTATCGGAATATTCATCTGGACTAGAGAAAGAAGCCACCAAGAGGTCTAGTTCTTCAATGATGGCGAATGGTTCGAAGAGCTTCAAAGGCGCTAGTGCGAAAAAACCTAAAATAATTAAAAAAAATATGGATATTTTTGATTAAAATAAATATTGAAAAGAAAAATGTTTTAATTTTTTGAATTATTGTGCAATAATGACTTAATAAATGAACAAAATTTATTGTAGTAAAAAAAAAGTTTGATAAATTCTTACGTAAAGGTTGTTGGAAAAAAAAACTGTCATTTTTTTTTAAATCATAAAAGTGATTCATTGTTTTTATATAATTTTTTTTTTCAAAATAACTATATCAGCCTATGAACAAAACATAATAATAAACTCGAGCACTTTTTAACGAGCTTTGGGAAAAATAAATGAAACTCAATTTGTTTTTCATTTTCGAGCATATTTGAATGACACCCGAAATTTTTCAATTTTATCTAAAAAATTAATTTATCTAAATAAAAGATGGTAAGTTAATTAAAATTTTTTCGCTTTTGTCGCCGATAAAAAGAGTCGTGAAAGCATTTTTAAATGATAAATAAATCACGATCTTTAACAAGATTTTTATTTTTTGTATTCCAAAATATTTACCTTTGTTTAAGCAAAATAATTCATTAAAAAAAAAGCATTAGAATTGCGACACTGAGGATTAGAAAAAAGTTTTTGCTTTCCTACCGTTTATTTGCCATAAATTCAAACAATGCTTTGAGATTAGTTTGAATTGGTATCTTTAATTAGGCAAATTCACATACATTGGGGTACAATTGTCTTTTTTTATTCTTTAATTTTTCTCAATAAAGAAATTTTCTTTTTTATTTTAAAAAGTTTTTTTTAAAGGTGAATTTTCAAAATTTTTATTTTCCTAAACAACCAAGATAAACTTTTACTTTAACCCAAACATATTTCGATTTTTCAAAAAAAAAAAAAATTAACTTTTTTCTCTCAAGTATTTGTCCCTCTTGAGGATAAAAAGTAAATTTTTATTTTTGAAAAATAATTGCTAAATTGATTAAAATTAACTTAAGCAGGAATATAAAATTTCATTCAAAAATCAATATAAGTGAACGCAAGCCTTAATTTAAGTAGTTAAATCCAACTATTATTTTAGAATAATTTAAATATTGCTTGGTCATGAAACCTGATAGATATGTCCGACTAAATATGACATGTTTCTTCTTCGTTTTTCTTTTAAAAGAGACAAATATTATTTTAGAATTTAATTTTTTGTAATCCGAGTCATAAATTTGTTAGACAACATTTGAGATCCATTTTGATCTATGCAAAAATTTTTAAAATACTTTCTATGTTTATAAAACAACAACAAAAAAATTAGAAATTAAGATATTCATTCATAAAAGCTGGTTTTGAAAAGCTTTACCTTTGAAGTTTAATATTTATAATTAAATCAAAATATTTAAACGAAAATAATTGTAGGCCATATTTGGAGAGAACTGCTTTTTCTTTGTTAAAAGGTTCACGTGCAAAATTTGAATAAAAATAATTTTTGTCCAAGTAAAAAATCTGATGGATTTAAACTTTCAATTATGCAATTTTGTATTTTAATTCAATTTTTGGGACTAATCTTCTAAGGCTTTAATTTTAAACGAATAAATTAGACTATTTTTTCTTAGAATTTTAACATTCTAAAAATAAAAACTATCGCTTAGCTTCTCAAAATATCTCTAAACGGGACTGAAAGGATTTTTTGTCACCTGGATGATTTAAAAATAATAAAAATCTATATTATTCTAGAATAAGGTTTCGATTTTGTTTTTCATTAAATGATATAAATGTGTTATGTGCGCTTAATTTAAAAATATTAATATCAGGAAAAGGTAATTGATTTAAATAGGTTTACATTCCATTTCATTTCATATTGAGTTTAATGATATTAAATTTTGTAAAAACCATTTATAGATTCATTTAGTGTAGATTCTTATTTTTTAGATAAAATTTGTTTAATTTTTTATTCTAAAACGTACCAATAAATCATTTAAATTTACTTAAAAAAAAATAAAACTTCTTTTCTAAAAATTTTTAGATTTAAAATGAAATGATATATTTAAAAATTCTTCAATTAAAAGGTATATAAATTGTTTGTTTAAAGATAAATAATTTAAATGACTTCAGTTTAATAAAAATGCTGAATAAAATTTTAACAAAAAAACGATTCAGAAATTTATATTTTTTGTTCACAACTGTACTGTTTTGTTTAATATTTGATCAGAGATGTCTAGCTTCCAAGGGCAGTCGAATCCTAGTTCGAGAAAACGGATATGAGAATATTTTGATCGGTATTGAAGAGCACGTTCAAGAAGACATACAGCTGCTAGACAATTTAAAAAAAGCGTTTACTCAAGCATCCAATTTTTTGTTCAGTATTACCAAGTAAATCTTTTTTTTTTTTTACTAACACTGACAAAAGGTAAATTTTTTCAATTTTGAAATTTTGATTGTTTGAATATAATTTTTAGAAAGCTTCAAAATTTTTCCATTTTTTTCAAATGAAAAATATAAATTTAAATGAAATTTACTTTAGATTAATTTTTTCAATTTAATTTTATTTATCACTCTTTTAGTGAAGCTTTGATTTTTGAAAATTCTAATTATTTTAGCTGAAATAACTCTTTGAGTCTGACTTAATCAATATTTAAAATTTCAAAAATTAACTGATGCTCCAGAAAAACACTAAATACGATAAGATTTTATAAAAAAGAAAAAATTTTTTCCATTTTTTATCATTTATTTGAGTTGCTTAAATTTGTTGCCCTACTAATATAAAACAAATCAAATTAAAATTATTTATACTTTAATTGTTTTTAAAATTTTATCTTAATTGTTGTTTTTTTTACTCAATTTAATATTTTGTCATTAATTTCACTAACTTCTTTATTTAAAAATAGCTTATTTACTTATCATTTACTTTTTATTTTTAGCTTATGAGGCTAAATATTTTAAGAGATATTAGTAAATCTTTAGTAGACTCTTTAGTAAACGTTACAAATTTTTTATGGATGTGAATGCAAAAATATAAATTAATCTTTAAATTGGGCTAAACAAGATTAAATATTTCTATAATTCTTACGGAATTAATGATCATGACTGATCACATTTTCTCTAATCACATAGAATGTGATCAAAATCCTAAAAATGAATGAGTTAAAAAAAATAAAAATATATTGTGATATAAAAAAATTTATGTTATCAATAAAAATACAGCAAAGTTGAATTTAGTCTTAGTCTTTATGTTTCCATGATAAATGCTTTTAAACCATATAAAATGTACAAACCACAACTAGAATAGCGCCATGCAAGATGATTATTTTATTCTTTACTTCTCTTTTGAGTTTATAAATCCATTGTTATATTTTTTTTTGCACATCCATCTTTAATTCATTTAACGCTGCTATTTTTTAAGGCTTAAGTCTTTTATTTTTTAAAAAAATTTTATTCCATTGACTTGAATTGTCGCCATATTCATTTTTTTCAAATATTTTTAAAACTTTTGCATTTTGAATATTTGGATTCATTTTTTAAAAAACATTATATGTATGATCAGAGAAAATGTGATCAGTTATGATCGAATATTCCGCAAGATCGAGATGATCAACTATTTTGTCATCTTTAGATCCTCAATTTGAAAATGATTAAAACAAATTGTAAGTCAGAGAGATGGAAGCTTCATCAATCGAAAGATTCATGCATTTATTGACATAAAATTTATTTTATTTATTTATTTATTTAAAATTTAAGTCCCATGGACAAATTGAAGTATGATATAAAAAAAAAAAATTTATAAAAAATTATAATCAAATTAAAGTCTTTTTTACAATTATTAATTTAACTAGATGAGTTTATACCTAAGACAAAAGATTTAGTAGAAAGATATATTAAAATAAGATACAATTATATATAAAAATCTATCTTTAGCAGATCATTTAATAAATAAAAAAAATTATAGTAGGTTAGGCTTAATTCCATATTTAATTTGATTTGGGAAACAATAAATTTCACTGAATCAACTAGACCACGATTTTCTTCAATAAATAAATGATCAATTTAATAAATGGACGTATTTTCTGATCAAACTTTTCATAATTTCCGCGAAGGAAGGTCAAGATATTCCAGCACACTGAGCTGTTCTTTATTTGCTTTAAAAAGAATATCTTGTGTTTTGTGTATAGTTGTTCAATCATCTCTAACTGTAAG
>PJRA01000263.1:3006383-3036246 GCA_016987375.1 Brachionus koreanus | reverse complement strand
GGTTCGTCCGAATGGCTTTAGCCTTCGTTTAAACCCTCATTTTTGCTTCGCATTGATATCCAGCAGATAACATGTTTTAATCAAAAAAAAATTCGATAATCAATCAAGACAGAAAATTTGCTTTTTTTTTGATAATAATCTGAAAATTAAAAAAAAATATTTAAAGTCCGGACTTGTACTTTAATTTTGAAAATACAGAAATTTTCCAAAGAGAATTATCATGAAATACTTTAATTTTTAAAAGACCATTTCAAGCTAAAAAAAATACAGTTGAATATTTAATTTTTCTCAGTCTACGGACAAAGCTACATTGCTATAGCGTAGAGTGATTTTCCAAACATGAGATAAACAAGTCGGCAAAATATTTTGTAATTTTTCATTAATGTTTTTTTAATATGAATTCATTCAATAAAACCATTTTTTTGTTTGTTTATTTGGTCTGTTAGACATATATTTTTTAATTTAAAAGAAACTAGTTATATTTTTAATTCATTTTTCTAAACCGATTTAATTTTAATTATATATTGAATAATTAAGAGATTAGTTGAACAATAGAGCATAAGATAAATTTTTTAATAACTATTTAATTCGATTTTTCTTGCATTAATTAATTAATTTATAATTGTTTTTTTATTCAGTTAGTATTAATTTTGCAAAGTTTATCATTTTTAATTAGCAAAAAAAGCTAGAAGTATTTTAATAGTTCATTTTTTTCTAATTACTAGTAAGATAAAATATTATGGCATTTAAAGTTTTTCAATATCATATATTTTTTTAATTAATTTTTATTTTTTATTTAGCAAAAAAGAATCTAAAAGTAAGGCGTCAAATTCTCTTGAAAAACATGACATTAAAACTAAGTATTAACAATAAAATTTCTTTAAATTAATCTATTATTGATATTGATTGCTAATTTATTGATATTTAATATCTTTAAAAAATACATACACACACGCTTAATAATAAGATCTCAGCTGAATTCTAATCTTAAAAAGATCAAATTAAGAAAGTTCGAGAGTTGTTTTTGGAACATTAATTATTTATTTTTATCAAAAACATCATAGAGGTCGAACCAGGTTCAATTCAGTGTTATTTGAAGTTGAAAATGTTTACATATTTAATATTCGGACAGGCAATACTTTTAAAAAAATATTTTCATTTCAAAATAATTGAGTATCCATAATTAAAAAAGATCAATGACTTTTTAAGCCCTGGTTAAGCACACAAACACACATACGCTGAAATTATTGAGAAAATAATATAATACATTAGACAAATATTTAATAACGGTGATAGTTATTGATCAAAATATAAAAAGTGAAATCTTAGAATAAAAAAAAAGGTGGCACTAGTATCGCTAAAGGCTCTAAAAAGCTGGGCGTAAAAATTACATACTACAAGAATAAAGGTAGCGAAAATTTAAATTAATTTTCATCCAAAATCGATTTTTTTCTCATATATTTTCAAGTTCGCCCAAATTAAATTATCTATTTACTTTTTATTTGCTTAATAAATCTCTAGTTAAACAGATCGCTTGCAAATTGAAATTTAATCTAATTTGTATCGATTAAGAAATATTTGGTAGGCCATTTCGGCTTATGTTTATGTGAATTTATCAAGTCGCAAAATTATTTTTTTAATTCTATTCAGAAAATTAAATCTCTTAGTAAGCAAGTAAAAAATCAATTTATAAAATAAAATAGAAAAAAAGTGGATTATTCACTTGAATATATTTTAATTTAAATTAAAAATAACTTAATTCTCTTGAAGCTAAAATGTAAATTTGGTTGATATGTTTAAAAATATTTTTTTAATTAAGCATTAAAATTAATTCATGTGTTTGAAATAGCGCTTTGGTTAGACAAAAACAAAATCGGCAACAAATTATTCAAATTACGCCGTTTAACTAGGTTACCATTTGAAGCAAATATTCAAATAATTTATATTATTCTTTTTTTGATAAATATTCTAAATAAACTAGCAACAATTAAACTAATTTTAGGTGAATAATTGCATCTAAACCGTACAAGTTAAAATTTAATAAAATTATTCAAAAGAGAAAATAAAAGTGGAAATTGTATTTCTTTCAAAAGACTTATTACTTAATTTAAATTTTATATTAATGAAAAAACTTAATTGAAAATTAAACCTTTGAATTATATAAATTTGATTTGCCTTATTTTTCTTACATAATTCTCAATGAAGAAAAATTACTGAAAAATAATTAGTGATTATTAAAAAAATCTTATTCTTATAAATTTATAAAGAAACTATCCATTTTTTTTTACTTTACAACATCACATTAAGAAAAAATACACAACTTGAACAGACAGTAGAGAGAAAAGTAAATAGAATTAAAAAGTGTCAACTAAACTAAAGTGAGTGTATGACGTCACATATATCCATAATCTTTATTGATTGTAATTAATTTTTTAACTATTTCACCGAAAGGAAATTAATATTTATTCAAAATAAATATTTTAAATCTCAAGTTAAAACGCTTTCGCTTATTTACATTAAAAAAAAAAAACTAATTAATTAAAATTTAATCCACAAGCAGTGAAATATTAGCTAAGTCTAAAGAAAATAAGCGTTATTATCTAATATCCGATTAAATAAATATCAACAATTCAAAATATGTCTTTAGATAATTTCTTCTCATCAAAATTGACATTTCAAAAAATTACCTTTTATTATATTTTGTCAAGCTATTCAAAAATGTAACAAAAAATTTAATAATAAATTTAAAATTTTGTTAAAATTTATTCAAAAATCATTCACTATAAATATTTACATTTAAAATTAAAATAATAGTAAAAAAAAATTACAATTAATTAATTAGTTTTTCTTATGATTTTTACTTGATTAAATTTTAAAAATTTGATTTGAACAACATTTAACATAAAAATAATATTCGATAATTAGTAAATACTCAACATCAAAAAAAAAAAAAAAAATTTGTGAAAAAAAATCAAGCGTATGTGGCTCTGGGTAGGAAAAAAATTTAAACCTTGTTTGAGAATTTTGACTGGGCAGCTGCAGCGGCCGCAGCAAAAAATCCGGGAAAATGGGCCGCATAGAACGGATTAATGAAGGCGGCCGCATTCGAAGCATTCAAAGCCACATTTGCACTAATTGATTTTGGACTTAATAATTTGCTCGAACTCGAGCAAATAGACGAGTTTGGCGATGACGTAGACGACGATGAACTAGAAGAGGACGAGACCATCAACGAGTTTTGATTTGTAGAGATCGATTTGTTCAAGTTATTTGGCGACATAGAGCTTTGATTAGGAAACAAAATGGTCGAGTATGGATTCTGGCTTGGGTGAAAGTGAGACTGTTGTAAATGATGATGATTTGGTATGAAATTGGTCGCGGCTGCTGCTGCAGCAGCGGCAGCGGCGGCCGCAGCCGATGTTGGACTATTTACATCGCATCCGGGATTTTGTTTTTTCCATTTGGTGCGGCGATTTTGAAACCAAATTTTCACTTGGGTTTCAGTCAAGCTCAACGAAAGCGCTAAATTTAGTCTTTCGCAAACTGATAGGTATCGGGTTTGTTTGAATTTGTTCTCCAAAGCGACTAGTTGCTCGTATGTAAAAGCAGTTCTGGCTCGTCTAGGTTTAGAACCGCGCTCGCCTCCCTCGTCATCGAACTCGTCGTCCTCTTCGTTCTCGTCCAGCTCGTCTTCTTCGTTTTCTTCGTCTAGCTCGAGCGTCTTCTGTCTCTTCTCAGGTCGAGGGTCTTCGTCGCGCGACTCGTATGAATTGTCCAGACTTGACTCGTCCGACCTTCGTGCTTTCTTGCTCTTGTTTCTTTCCTCTTCGTTACTGCTCTCGCTTCTCTCTCCGCCACTCATCAATTGACTTTGCTGCATTATCAACTGATCCATATTCGGTGGTAAAAACATGCCTGTCTGATTTTGAAATTTGAGAAAAAATTTTTCCGCATTGAGAAAATCGAATGGCATGTGATTGCCGGCCACTAGTGGCGGATAGGCGAAGGGCACGGCTGATGGCCGATTTTTCGGAGTGTTCGATCGGGTGGAATGCGGCGACGGCATATTCTTGGCCTTTTTAGCCTCGTCGCCTTTGTCGTTGAGTAGAAAGTTGATGCTGAACGAGCTGAGCTTCTTGGTCGGCGGCTCAGTGGGCGGCGGACTGTTCGCCGGTGACACTTGACTCGAGGACACTGCTGATTTGGGCGACTCATTCAAACTGACTGATGTCATCGGTGATAGCATTGACGAATTGTGGCTACCGCTACTCATTAGTTCTGTGCTCGCTTCAGCCAACATGCTGCTAGATGACATTTATTTGTTCAATTAAGTCTAAAAATCATCATAATTGAATAAAGTTATAAATTAATTTTCAAGCAACAAAAAAATGAAAAAAAAAAAACTAAATTTGTGGCAATAAACAATAAAAATTTAAGAGCTAAATAGAGTTAAATTAGAAAAGAGAGAGAGAGAGTATTTAGGCAAATGGGTTTAATATGATTGGCCAAAAGTCTTTATAGAAAATTATCATGATATTTTCTATGTTATTTTTCCTATCAACCAATCGAGATTTTTCTTGTTTATTATTTTTAGATTAGGTTTTGGATTTTATTGGCTCATTAATGAGAGAAATGGAGAAACGTAGCGAATATTTCGATAAATAAATAATTTATAAATCAATTATTTTGAGAAGAGAATAAAAAAAAGAGAGAAAAAATTCGATATATAGACTGGTAGAGACTGGGTGGAGTCCGTAAAGCAGCAATTAGCAAGTGTTGAGTTCGGACTGGCTGATATTTTCCTAATTGATTTGGCCAAGTGTTAACAAGAAAATTTATTTGAAACAACAAACTAGTTGTTTTCTATTTCAAGACTTATCTATCTGATTATTATTATATTTTGATAAATCACTCAAATATAGGTTTGGTTGATTAGCGCAGACAAAAAAAATAGAAAATACTTAATTATCTTGTAATATTGACTTGAAATATGAGATTAATTAATAATAATTAATTTGTGCTAGAAATTCATAGTTGAATTAGAATGCTAGATAGAAATGAAAAGACCATCATCCATGTAGTATGAGCCTGGCACCGAATCCCATTAAATATTCATGCACAGATACTATTTTAGAAAGTTGCCAAAATTTAATTGATTTTTTTTTATTTCATGAAAAAAAATTCAAAAAAAAAAGAGAGTTTTGAACCTAATTTTTTTTAAAGAGATTTAATATTAAGTAGTAATAAAATAGAGAAATGCTAATATTTGTTCGGCAAGAAAAACACAAGCCGAAATTAGATTAACCAATTTTTTATAGCTCGCTCACTTAGTCAACTTATTTGGTTGTTAAAATTGAAAGTTATCCTAAAAGAATATATTAAAATATTAATAAAAAAAATAAAGGTGACTTGTTTGTTCTTTTTAAGAATAAAAAATACCTTGATTGTGACTAGGCTTTTAGATGGATTCAAGTCTATGCACAAAATAGCCGGGCCTGTGGCCAATTTCGGAAATTAATTAAGCCCCATCATCTCTACGTGTGAGCAAATAGCTCATATTTTCCTCTCTCTCTTTTTAATATTTTTATTTTTTTGCTAATACCTTACAATTGATCGAATGACTTGCAAGTGCACATAAAAAACAATTTAAATTAAATTTATTAATCAGATTTAATTTCAAATTATATTTGCTAATTAAACAATTCGTCAAAGACTACGAATTTGAAACTTATTTAATTTGTATAGCTCTTTTAATTCGTGCGTTATGTTCAGAGAGAGAGAGAGAGAGAGAGACAATAACAGCTAATTCTAAACTGGATTTTTCACCCTCCATCTCCTTCCTTATTTTAATCGAAAATCATTCGATTTTTTTCTCCATTGCTCGTGTCAGTATCTTATTTTTTTTATGCTTATTCGAAAAAAATAAATCATCTCCTTTCAAAACAATAAAACGACAAAAAAACTTCCATTTAATTAACTTAAAAAATAATATTTTTATTTTCATTTAAATAAGTAAAAATTTTCAAATTTAATAAACTTGATTTATTTTTTTGTTAAATTAAATAAATATCTTTTGCTTTTAATTAAATCAATTTGAACAACAGCACCAACACAAGTTCATTCAATAAGTGAATTAAAAAAAAAATTCCGAAAAAATTTTTAAAGAACAATCACTCCAAAAAGTTTTTTTTTAATAAAATAAATTTAGAGTAGCTTTTTTAAGAAATTTTTAAAATAACACAACGCTTCCTTAATTATTTATTATTATTTTTGGAATGGCAGAAATAGAGAAATTTTTCAGCTTACTAGTTTACCTGATTTAGCTAGAAAATTAAATTATTTGGCTGTTTGTGCATGACAATAAGCTATTTAAATTGCATAAACATGACATATTTGAGCTAAATTTTTCCACTGCAATGCATTGAACAATGAAAATGTGTTGAAAAAGCCAAAATTCACAAGACAATTAGGTAGCTAAGAATGCATTAGCCGTTATCTATTTTTATAACCCGTTTGGGAGATTAAGAATCACGTCAAGTCAAGTGATTTCTTTATTTAACTCTAGAACAATAAAATTTTAAATATCTATATAGCATATAATTGAGATTTGAGAATCGTTTTAATTATATTCTCTACTCGATCTTGGTACACTTCGAGCATATTGAAATAATATTATCATTTAAATAGATTGATTACTAATAAAAGATAACAATTTAAATCTCGCTGGATTTGTGCTCAAACGCTAATTTATTATATTTCTTTTCTCGGAGCTCAAATTTTAGCCTAGTAAGAAAATTGATGACTTTATTCTAATTTTTTATGGAACGCTACTCGACGGCTCAGATAGCTAATGTCATTTTCTCTAAATTTTTATTTTCTTAAATGCCAAATCAATAAAATCCTAAGACGAACACAATTAAAATCAATTTTGCTCTAACAACTTAAGCACTTCCTAGACTTTTCATCTTAATTGTGCCTGTCAAGCCTTATTTGCCTTGATTAAAATTATTTGTCCGTAAATTTATTACATAGATAGCTGAGCTTTCATCAACAAATTGACTTCAAATCATTATTTTCAAAATAGAGTTTTATAATTAATTAAAGATATAATATGATTAGATAAAATAGTCTGGTAACAAAAACATTCTATTAATTAAACACTCTTTTTTTTTTTTATTCAAACTAATAAGCATTTTTGTTTATCATTGAGCCAAAAAAAAAACAATTCATTAAACGAATTAAATACGTCGAAAAAACAAAAACCAAACAAAGATACTTTTCTTAAAGCATTTTGAAAAGTTTTCAATTTAATTAATTCAATAATTTTTAACTTATTGAAAAATAAAATCATATTTAAATATCACCTTATGTAAATTATTATAGAAACATTAAATTTTTAGAATCACTAAAAAACAAGTATTTTATTTTATACCAACAAAAAAAACGTTTATATATATATAGTTAAATTGTTTATTAAAATAGTTACCTAATTCAAATGTGAATAATTTACAAACGAAAATTCAAAAACTTATAATTTTCCTTTCGTCAAATTTAGCTGATTTTCTATAGATTTTTATTTACTTATTTTAATCTAAATTAACCTTTAAATTATCCACTACTAATTTTCCAAAAAAAAAAACTTAAAATAATAAAAACACTTTTAAATTGTCTTAAAAACAAAATTGACTTCGGCTAATCTCATTTTTTGGATTTAAGCTGTTTACCTTTTGAAACTTAAAGGTGGTTATTTTAGATTAAAATAATTAAAAATTTGTTCAATGGGAATTAAAAAACTAGGAAAGAAAAAAACCAAAAAAAATTTTTGCTCAAAATTTTCAACACAAAAAGACTATTAGATTTCTCACGAATATAAATAGATATTCAAACATAAAGAAAAACAAATAGCTTTTTTTTTTTCAAACGCCTATTAATTTCTCGGTCTAAGTAGCCACTTGCTGTTTCTACAAAATTTAAAAAAAGAAAAAACAATTTTTCTATTCTCGTTGGAATTAATTTGCCATATAAATTATCAATAATGATGTGGGTATGTGGTTGAGTAATTTAATAGAACGATTCAGTACTTGAAAAGAAAAAATGCATGTCTAGCTGTGACCATAGAATACCGAAGAGTAAAATAAACATTTTTAAGCTTTAAAGTGGCAATAAGCAGGTTGTGCCATTTAATAAGAAGCTTGAATCGTTTTATTAATTTCTTTGAAAATAATTAAAAGTATCATTTTGATTTGAATAAAGATAGAGAGAAAGAGAGAAAAAAAACAAAATAGCTTAAGCTATTATTGTTTTTATAATTTAATTTAAACGCTTTCTTTTCTAATTTGGCTTTTTGTTTGCTAGTTTTCCATTGAGGAATATTAAAAATCTATAGGAGTTTTTAAAAATAGTGGCGTTCACTGCTCTTTTATCAAATAATGATCAATAAAATAAAACTATAGATTTTTTGAAATATTTAACAAAATACCAATTTTGCCAAGATTTAGAATCTCTTTATTTCATACTGAAACAGAAACAAAAACTTCAACTTTAAATAATTGAGATAGATTTATAAACAAATTACAAAAATTGAAAAAACAATTTATTAAAACACATTTCAATTAGCTTTTTTTTTTAACTGCCATTTGAGCTATTACGAAACAATTTAAAATAAAAGCTTAAAGCATGATGAATGAATTGCAGCAAATTTCACCAAACTACTTTATATTCACCCTAGTTTATCATTATTGAAGATTAATTGCTATTTTAATTATATTGATAATTAAACATTAGATTAATAGTTTGGAATACACTTTGCCCAATGAAACGAGCTTCTCTTTGGTTTTAGCATATAATACTGATGATCATCAATAAATCATTATCGTTCTAAGATTCGAACGATTCAGATAAAGAACAAATTAAATTCTTATCTCGGAATGAGTCTTACTGAAGGTGAAATTGATTCAAAAATTCAATCAATATGCTCATTTATTAAATGACTTTTAAATGAATCTTTTTAACAGTTTCTAAACAGCCCATTTTCGGAATTGAACATAGAGAAACTTATCTTCAAGTTTATATTTCTAATAATTAAGAACTAAGTTCATTCATATCGGTCCGTATCTGATGTTTGATTCATGATTCCGCTCATATTTGGCTCAGATTATTCAGAAGGTTCTTTTGTTGCTTTTGATTTTGATTCATGGTGATGATTAGCGATATAATTGAAATTCTCTTGCTTACTTTTATGCCTATAAATGCAGTTTTTTTTTTCTACAAATATGTTGTTTGTATAGTCTAGTTAATAAAAATTTAAAAGAAATGTAAGGGATTATCGATGATTTTCTTTGATTTGTTTTGATATTATCAAATCCATTAGACTTGAGTTCTTTATCTGAATAACTTGTTCTAATAACTTTAGTAACTGAAAAGTTCAATCATCTGAATACTCTAGGAAAAATTTGATGACTGCTGTTTTTTTTTCAATGTCAAATAGCATAATTGTTTAAATAATTTAATGATAAATATGAATTTTTTAGTTGGTTTCTATTCAAAAGTTTAACTAGAAAAAAAATAATGCTTTCAAAAAACTTTGTTCACCAAAATATTTATTTAATTTAATTAAAAAAAAATACAAGAAAACACTTTTCACAAGTTTTTAGAATAATGATTGGCATAAAAGCATAAAAGAGGAAATTTAAAAATTAAAAAAAAAGGAAACTATTTTATTATTTTATTTAGAATAATTGATTAATTTGTTGTTCATTCTAAAACACTCATTCAGTTCAAGTCTATTGAAAAAAGTTTCTTTAAAATTTAAATTAAACAAATATGTAGATTTTAATTTTAATATACGCTAAATATTTCAGGAAAAGCTTTAGACTAATAATTCTCAATTTACAATTGGCTCAATACAGAAATTTGTTTACAATTTTATTCCATCTAATCTTTGAATTTGAGCCTATTAAATGCGAAATCGTAAATTCAAGCTCGTTTATTTTAAATTCAGATCACGGAATAAATTAACGACATTGAAAGGTTAATAGTTTATTTTAATTGTTTTAGTTTAACAAAAAAATTTAAAATTTTGATTTAAAAATTTATATCGGTAAATCTATAAATTTATTTATATATTTTAAGGAAAAAAAATAGAAATATGCTTTGGCTTTTGTTTTAACACTAGAAGCACCAAACGAGTCATTTTGACTCGTTTGAAAAATTTTTAAATCCTCATATCTTTTGAATTGATTTTTCAAATAAATATATCCTTTTTGAATTATTTAGATTTAAAATTCCCTTTAAAAATGATATCACTTTATAAAATTATTTTAGATTTTTTATAAAATATTTATGAATTAAAAAAAGGTAAAAAAATGGACATGAGCCACCTCAAAATTGAATTTTTTTCAAGAATATAACAAAACAGATATGATTGAATTAAAAAAGATCTGAAAATGCATAAGATCACCAAGTTTCAAAATTTTTGAAAACAAATAAATAATAAAAAAAATTAAATTTTTGGGTGGTTTATATCCTTTTTAAAATATTTTTAGTTTATTAATAAAACAAGCTATAAGTAGCTAATCTTTAAAATTTAAATGATTATGCTCTATTTATATCTTGTTTTTTGTCATCTATCAGCGAGTATTTCCGTTACTTGTACCGCTTTTAGTCCGAAAAACTCATGACACTTTTCTTCAACTTGGTATTTGTTAGTAAAATACCTTCCTCTAAGAATTTGAGACATTGAGACAAAAAAATGACAATCAGAAGGAGAAATATCTGCACATATTGTGGATAAGGAAGAAGTTCGATCCCTTCCAACTCTTCTGTTTTTGCCATTGTTCTTCTGGCTATATGAGCTCTAGAGTTATCCTGAAGAAACAAACCTAGCTTTTGGTTGACCAAAGATGGATATTTTTTCTTTAAAAGAAGCATCCATTTGTTCTAATCGTTCAAAGTTTATTACCCCTTGGAAATTCCATCAAACAAACAATATCACCTTTTCATGTTTCATTTCATTTCTCATAAAAAGTAATGATCCTGGTAAAAAACCGTTTATCTAGAGGATTTTTAAGGAGTTCTCTAAAATTGTTAATTTCAACGTTTCAACAAATTAAGGTAACGAGATATCGCATTTTGTAGTATGTAAAGGTCATTTGATAATTGGCGAATATTTAGCTCAGGGGGTTGCTAAAAGACATGCTTAAAGGATTCTGATCGAGAATGCCGGTTCTACTTGATCTTTTCTTCTATTAAAGGCTCGTATCACCACTTTAAAATTTTTAAACCTTATTTCACCAGTAACAGCTTTTACTTGTAATTCTTTTTTCTATAATAATGCAGCAGTTCAGAAATTCGAAAATTTTCAATTAAAGTTTTCATTTAAAAAATTAAATAAACAAATAGTTAGACATATCGTTTTGAAGAGCATTCAATTTTGTTTATTTTAGCATATAATATGACTTAAAGTTTTTGAACTACACAAATATTAAAATCAAAAATATCTGATCTTTTAAAAAACGCAAAATTTTAGCTAAAAATAATTTATTAAAGCCTAAAATTTCAAATTAAAATAAACTTTTGAAAAATAAATTAAAAGTTGTTATTTTGTAAAAATTATATTTGAACTCTTCCTATAAATGTTTCCAAAAAATGATTATTAAATAAATTGCTATTATTCAAAGCTATAAAGCATTACGACTAACTTTGGATAATACTAGATTAAATACAAAATTTTTTACATTAATGAGTTAAGTTTTGAAGCTTTGATTTGTAGGCCACAATTTCACGGCAAATGTGTTTACTAGTTAGGACTGAGATATCATTTTTTATTTTTTTATTAGAAAAATAATTTTTAATTTTGATTTGAGCAATCTTAAACGAATTTTAATACGAAAAAAAAAACAACTTTTAAAAAAGCAAAAGAAGCAATAGATGACAAAGTCTGAAATGGAAAAGAAGTAGAGACAGTCGGATAATTTTTGTGGTTGTTGAGCACTGTTTTTGTTCATTGCGAGGAACATCTCTATTCCGCAACTGGATTGGGAGATCTGAATTCTGATCTATTAGGCTTAGATTTTGAAAGCGTTTTTCGATTTTCTTTGATTTTTGGCTTAACAATTTAATGTACTATTTTTCTCTATTTTTTCATTTAAAATTTCGATGATAATTTTTCTAAAATGGTATCGTCATTTTTTCTATCTTTTATTCTATTATTTTTTTTTCTTTGCAACGTTATAGTGTAACGATGTAACAATAATTAAAATCACTTTTCTATTATTCCAATTTTATTTCCTTTTCCTTTTAATTTTGTTAATTTTATATTTTTAAAAATAAAAAAAAAACCTTTTTTTTCTAAAAAGTGTTTTTCTCAAAATATAGGTCATTTTTAGTGCAAAATTAATAAGAGTCTTCTGAACAGCAGCGATCATAGCAGGTTGAACTTTTATGTCTACAAAGGCAGCATCATAAAGTTCTGCTCTCTAAAGAAGTTACAATGAGGGTCTGTAGAATTTTGATCGGACTGAAAAATAAAATAAAAATAAATTTTAGAATTGATATTAATTTATATAGTCTTAATTATTGGCTTAAATTTAAATTTTCTTTTTTATAATTAAAACTATTTAAAAAAAAAACATTAATAATGATTAAGTCTCATTATGAATTAGAAAAATACAGTTTTAGAATGCACAGATTTAGCAGACTTGCGCAAAAGGTGAAACAACACTTGTTTCACTTTGTTTCATATGCAGAACAAATTAATGACTATTAGAACAAAAGTTATAAAATTTTTTGATTTTTTACTAGAACCAAGTCAATTTTAAAAAATGGTAAAAAAACAAAAAATACATAAAAGATTTCAATTTAATTTAAGACAATCTTAAAATTCAGTATATTTTAAAATTGTAAGATTCCATGGATCATTTTTAAAATCTTAAAATATTAAAATATTAATAAAAAATATTTTTGCCGCTGGATACCCTACTTCGAGTAGTGTTTGAAAATAGTACCGTTATTGGTGATAGTAAAATCCTATTGAATTTAAAGTAGATTTATGAACTAATTCTTGAAAAATTTCATTATATTGGCTAAGTTCTCTTTATTATTTATAAGCTGTAAGTTTCGGCTATCGTCATGTTTTTTTTCCAATTGTTAAGAACGCTGCTATTGTCTTCTTCAACTGTGAGCCAGACAAGCTTTGTAGATCAAATTGGATACATGAAGACAGACAAGCTATTCCAGTTCGGTCGTACCAGCTCTTCTATCAAAATCAGGTCGAATATTTATTGTTAAGAAGAATGGCAACATTAAAAAAATATATAAAGTCGAAATGTGTTCGCAGACCAGCCGTATCATTTACAAAAGGGATGTGGCGAGCGGCTCTTGATTTGAACCAAATGAAAATGAGCAAAATTTTTCATAGCTTACCAATCTCTAATATTTAAAAGAGAAAATTGTGTCACCACACAACTTGAATATAGCAGAAGTGAAGTGTGTTATTGAGTTACTTTAACAACACATTTATAGAGTGTTTTGTTCAAATCTCAAGTGATTAAAAATAATTAAATTTTTAATGGGAGCAAAAATATTTATTATAGTTTTAGAAGTCTGTTAAAGAGTTTATTTATTCAAGACTTGGCCGCATCTGGCATTGTCTCTTTTTAGCTCTAAACTTGTCCTTTAATTTTTATCTATATTTTTTTCAAATTAATCAATCATTCTATGTATTTTTTATTCAAGCTGTGTGTTCATCATGAATCGGGTGTGTACTGGTCATACTAAATTAAAAATACTTTATTTCTATTTTTCTAATAAAACAAAAAAATTCAGGTAATTTATATTTATTTGTTTTGAAATTAGTTTTTTGCTGTTATTTTTTTTAAATTTACAAGAATTTAAAAAGCCAAACTTGAATTAAATTTGAAGATAAACTTGAATGATTAGTTAGAAAATATTTCTAAAATTTAAATTTTAAAATAATTAGATTAAAAACCTAAAAAGATTAATTCCAAATTGGGGTCAAATGAACATAAATTAATCTTCATTTAATCTTTATAGCATCTATTTGACAAATTTAATTTTTATATTTCATTATAATTAATATTAGCAAAATATAATTTAATATTTTTTATTAAATAATTCAAAAGTATTTACATATTTTTTATTAGAACGTAATTTTTTTACGTTTCGTTTAAAAAAAATTTACAATAAAATAAATTACAAAATTCTAAACAAAATTTTCATAATTTTCTTATCTTTATAAAAAATAATTCTTAATAATTTACAGCTTTAAATTGCAAAATTATATAAACGATGAAGTTGACAATGTTTTTAATTTGCATGAAAAATAATCGAATAAAGGTAGTTTATTCGATGAAAAAATATTTGATATGGCGCTTTGACCTGAGCCGGACAGGTCCAAATTAAAGCTTGTATTTGCCAATCCTTCAGTACCTTAAATAAATAATTATAAAAAGACAATTATGATGATAAAATAATGCAAACACACACCCAAGTCACTGATTATTTGCAATGGTCTTGTTCCGGTTTCTTCGCTGATGTCACTTTTTCTCAAAACTGCTCGTGCAATCAATTTAAATTTATTCATTGAATAAGAATAAGTATTTGTCGAGTTGGTCAATGCGTTGTTGAACAAATTTGGCATTTGACTTAAAACATTCTGGTTTGTTCCATTTTGGTTTGTACTGTGTCGCTTAAAACTAGCAAAGTCAGTGAACTGTTTGGCCAATTTACGGGCCGACTGCAATAGATTATTTGAAGTGTTGTATAATTCATAAGCGTAAAGTTCAATTGTAATTTCAAAGTTGGTAGGTCTTACATCATCACTTTAAAAAAAAATTATCTTTTTTTTTGTTCAAAATTATCATTTAAAATTACAAGGTAAAACTTTCTTGAAAAAATATATCAGTTATGGATGCATCGATGTTTGACAAAAGCTGAGTATCATAGACCATGTTGCCTAGGAATATCACAGCAAAAGCCGCAAATTTACAATTTACACTTTCTAAAAAAAATTTTTAAAAAAATTAATTTTTTCTTTTATTTTTAATTAAAAAAAAAATAAAAATTGCCTGAATTTTTCGAAGCTTTCAGATAATCAGTCCATTTCCAGCTTAGCGGAATGCGAATTTCGCTCAGCACCAATTTGCATGAATCGAAATCAAATGTTTTTTCATGCAAAAAAGTTGAATTTTTTACTGTAGAAGTCGAAACATCCAGAGCCGAAAACAAATCGTGCTTTTTATCCAACTCGAAATCTAACGAATAATCGGCCGATTTTTTTTCCAATTCTTGCAAATTTTTCAAGAATATAGCAATTTTTCTATGCGACACAAACAAACATTTGCAAGCAGTTAAAATTTGGATTACATGGTTGTATTCAGGAGAGTTGATGTCAAAGGCCGGATTATCGGACTGTATTTGATTGGATTCGTTTAGACCTTTGCTACATGTCAAAGCGGCAGCAATCTTGGCTCCTAACGAAGAGCACTTGCCCTCGTCATCTAGACTGGCCACGTCCAAATTGCTAATCAAACTCGAGGCAGACACACTAACTATGGTTCCATTGCTCAGAGCCGAGTTAGTCGACAAGTTTGATAAACTTGAATTTGAAATAAGCGTCGTATTTGAGCAAATAGCATTCAGTAATTTCAATATACCATCCAGAATGCGAATTTCCAAGTCTATTTTATTATTCAATTCTTCGTTCTTAAAAAAAAAAATTCAATTTTAGATAAAACAAATTAAATAAAAGGCGTCTAGAATTTAGTACCGATGGAAGAACAGAATAGCGGTATCGCTTGTTTAGTCTTGGTGATGGCAAACACAATGAATCACTTTTTAAGTTTTTAATCATTAGTTTATTAGACTTGTTAATTCTTGTTATTATATTTGTCTCTTTGCTCATGCCAATAGTTGAATTTGTCATTTTTTTTATATTTTATTATCGAAAAATGAAAATAAAATTTCTCTATTTGTTATCAAATATTTCTATTTTTATAATTTAAATATTTAATATAAAATAAAAATTAAAATTTAGATAACATAATTATTATTCGCTATTGCTCTAAAACACTTAGTTTTAATTAAACCTTTGAGTTTAAATGAGGCCTATGCTTGACTTAAGTTAGTTAACGACACACGGATTAGTCAAAGATTCGGATAAGTTTAATTACTGGCCAAATTAGAAGACTCGCTTCTTGTTGAGAAATAAAATAATTTAGAACTTATGTAATTCTCTTTTGTAATTGCAATTTATTTTATGAATTGCTACAAGAAATTAATTGTTTTGAAATCTTATATGAATTCGATATTTTCGAATTTATGGAAACATGGAAACAGTTATAAAATTGTAAAACTAAACCAATAATGGCTTATGCAATTTGAATTTTGATCAGAAAAATATTTAGTTCAAAAATACAATAATGGCTTGAGAACTCTTATGAAATAGTTTTAATTAGTAAATTTTCTTCTAGCTCGAGTATTTCTCAATCGGACGCGAAAAGTCTGCTTTTATTATTGAATTTCTCGTTATTTTGCTTTTATTATTGTTTAAAAAAAAGTCTAGTTTAGGGTTCTTAATCTTTTTTTTTTTACTTTCATTAGAAAATAGATTTCAAGTGTTTTCTTTTATTTTCTTTATAAACACATATAACCAAAAGTCTCAACTGGATATTTGCATTCAACTATTAATTGATAAGGTTTGTTTTATGAGAAATTTGATACTTAGTACAATAGATGAAGTGATTCAAGTAGCCCGAGTATTCTATATTTCTAAGAAAACATTAGCCCTGTTTGGAAAATTTAAAATAAATTTGATCATTAAAAAATTAGAAAAATTTTTTTTAATTTTTTCTTTTGAAATTTTTTTACACTGAAAAAACAAATAGCTGAAAAAATATTTTCTTTAAATTATCTGAAACTTAAAAATATTCCTAGAAATCAAAAACTATTCTTCAACTTAAACTAGAGTCCAATTCTAACGACAATTGAAATAGATAAGTATCTATCTAAAGATAGTATGCTAAAGATTATTTATTTTATCAACTTTATTAGTAAATCGATGCAAATCGCTTAATCATTTTATAATCTTGATTATCTTTATTTAAACTTTTTAAAATTTGTTTTCCTAGTAAAATAAATTAAGTTTTCTAGCCTGTATATTGAAAAAAAAACAATTATTTTGTTCTTTTTAAAAGCAAAAAACAATTTAAAATTATTTTAAGAGCATTTATTCTGGATAAAAAGAAAAACCTCAAAAATTAAACTTCAAATTACTTAAAATAATATTCAGGTAAATTGTGACGTCAAAAATGTTTTCAATTAAGGTTAAAATTCTAGGAAAATTTCTTAATTTTTTTTTTTTAAATTGAAAAAAATTCGTCCCTAGGTGGATTCGAACCACCAACCTTTCGGTTAACAGCCGAACGCGCTAGCCGATTGCGCCATAGAGACCACTATTCAATTCAGAAATAAATTTCTGTATCTAAACCATATTTGAAATTTCAAACGCCATTAGCAAACAAAAATTTTAACTTACTAGAACAAAATTTTTGGAATTAAAGTGATTTTTCAAATAGTCACCTAGGTGCTTGTCGTGAGAAAACAAAGTGTCAAAGTTGAACTCAGTGCCAAGATGCTTTTGTTTGTTAGTCTTGAAAGAAAGTTTTTTGCTGGCCGATTTGATTTCAAATTGTTTATGTTTTGATTCATCATTACATTTTTTGAAATGATTCTTGATAGATGTTAATGAAAGAAAATGCTCGCTATTGGCTTTAGAGCTGTTTGTAATCGGTACAAATTTTTTAGCTGGCTGAGAAAGCGATAGACGACGTCGATTTTTCAGATTGTTCTTAAGTGTTCCAAAATGGCTAGTTCTGCGACGACTTGTACTAATAAATGACAAGGTTCGTCTATTTTTTAACTTTGAATGACGTCCATTCAGTTCATTCCAAATATCGTTTTCCTTATTAGACGAGTTTTTTTCTATTGGAACTTTAGTCATCTTTTAGCATCTATAAATGATTAAATAAAAAAATAACTATTTTATAAAAAAATCTTTCAAATTTTATTTTCAAGTTTGCATTTTTTGATTTTAGTGACAATTTTTTCGTTTCAATAAACAAGAAGCAGTGATGGCCGAGTGGTTAAGGCGTCTGACTAGAATTAAATTTCTAATCCATTTAAACAATGGTTCACAGTGATCAGATGGGATTTTCCCGCGCAGGTTCAAATCCTGCTCACTGCGAATTTTTTTTCTTGAATTTTTTTTTTCTAAAATACCAAAAATTATATTAATAATTCAAAAATTAATTTAAAAAAAAATTCGCAGTGAGCAGGATTTGAACCTGCGCGGGAAAATCCCATCTGATCACTGTGAACCATTGTTTAAATGGATTAGAAATTTAATTCTAGTCAGACGCCTTAACCACTCGGCCATCACTGCTTATAAGCAATATAATATATTATAATTTTATTAATCTATTGATTTATTTTAATTTTTTGAAGCTTTTAAAATTTCATTTTAGATACTTAACGTGTATTGTCGAAGTATCAAATAAAGAAATCCTTGCCCAGATAACTAAAAAGAGGAAGCATTATATGTTATGTCAGTCAGTAAAAAATTAAACCGCTACCAATGTAATGATGAATCAAATAGTAACCGTGACTAGCCGGCCAATCCCAGGACGATTACTATCCGATTTAAGTTAAGATTTGAATGTGTTATAAAATATATATTGTTGATTTTTCACCCTTTAAATATTTTATACAAAATTATACAGATTTGTTCGAGAGGGAAAAACAAACTAAATGTTACTTTTCTATTTCGACTTGGGATCAATTTTTAAATTAAAGAAAACCTGATGAGATTCAGTTTGCTAAACTATAGGTGTTTAAGACTATTTTACTCATTTAAGATTTAGTAAATTGATTAGAGAAGAAACAATCAGTTTTAGAAATGGTAATTTCAATAATCTTAGCTTTACTCAATAATCAATAAGACAGAGGCTTTTACTTCTAATCTTTATATCTACTGCTGGACTTAAATTTATGTTTACATCCTATCGTTCTAGCTGACTGTCTAGTCTTTCTTATAAGAGGAATCTGGGAACTCTTTATTAAATTGCTGGTTGTTGGTTGAAGGCTGAAATAAGTTTTTATCGTCAAATGGGTCTTAATCTCTATTTACCAGAAGAATTTTTTAGCTTTCGGGCGACTGAACTCTTACATCTGGATGGATGCGTACGCCGGTCCTGATTATTTATTCTATTGAGCTTTAATTCAATCTATAGCTTGCAGACTGAATTAAGATTAAAAATTAAATTTGACTAATTATACAATTTAAATTTCTGTTACATAAAATAATACAAAATTTAATTTACATTTTTTAAAAAATTTAGTTTATTTCGGTATTGATTGTCTAATCTTTATGATGCTGTCAAATGGTGTTTGAAATTTTTGATTTGTACTCAGTTGGTTAGATTTTTCGTATTCTCTAATCTCCACATTTATTAGTGAGTCTTCATTCTCATTGATTTAACCAAACTTTTTAAGCATTTTTTCAAAACGAGGTTTAAGTTGATTGATGTTTAGGTCTCTGTGCATTGTTTCTATTCGATTTTTAAATTTAAAACCTGGTGCAATGATGAAACAACAATCATAAATTGATCTTATCATGGATTTGTAGATTCTCAGTTTCGAGGCTCAGTTTTGTTGAGTTTTTCCATTTGGTTTTTTTAATTTTGTTTATAGTATTTTTGTTGATTACAGCCTTTTTTGTGATCATGACTAAGTGTTTCTTGTAGTTTAGTTTAAGATCCATTTTTATTCCTAGAGAGGTGGGGTTTGCTACCCAGTGATATGCATTAGCGAAAAAAAGACGAAATTTTTCGAAAAATTATAATTCTTTCGAAAAATTTCGCCTTTTTTTCGGAATTTTTTTATATATCGAATTTTTATATATATTTTTGTTTTCATTTAAATTATTTTTGTTATAATTATATGTTATAATTTTTTTTGAAATATTCAATATATCACCATTTTTGAAAACTTATGTAATTTTTTTTCATTATTTATTTATCTGTGTCAAGCTTAAGTTCCTGTATATTTAAAATTTAAAAATAATATTACACATTTGCATTTAAAGATTAGATTTTTTTTTTTTTATTTGTATTTCTGTACCGAGCTTTAGCTCCTTCAGATTAAAAATAAAAAATCAAAATATAGTTAGATAGAATAAAATAAAATAAAAAATAAGAAAAAAATAAAGTAAAAATAATATAGGTTAAAAAATGGAGAAATATTAAAATTAAAATTAGATAAATTAAGATAGAGAGTAACAGATGACTAGCAAAAAAGTTTAAAAAGCGTTATAAAATTTGAAATTAATTGAATAAAAGAAAAATTGAACCGTCTTTTTGAAGAAAAATAACCTTTGATTTTTCTATCCAAAATTTTTTCATCGGTCATTTCAAATATTCGGCTTTTTAAAAAAAAAAAATTCTGTAAATTAGGGATAATTGACTTGATTTACAGAACAGTTTGAACATATATTTACAAAGTTCAAGTCTAGTCTCGAAAACAATGATGGACTAAAAGGGATCATTATCTTGAAGTCCATGTGACAAATGTCACTAAATTTTATTAAGTCAAGTCAAATTCTAGTCTATTTAGTATTGTTTAGTATTATCGACAAAAATATTTTTATTTAATAAGGTCATGAACTCGACAATCCTTGAGAGTTTTTTTCTGCTTGGTACTTTGATTTAATCTTTGTGAATTTTGAATTTAGCTTTTAGATTAAAAAAAAAATACAACTCATCTAAATCAGTTAGTCTTACATTTTAAATAAATATATTAATTTAATCAAAATTTTTTTTTTAGTTTAGAATTTATTTGGCAAATTTGAAAAATAAAAAAGTATACAATCCCTATGTAGCATCTGTATTTATTAACAGACAAAAGGACTTTTAATTTTCGATATTTTTCAAGTGTGAATTCAATACCAGAAAAAATAAACTATTACTGTCAAATCACCATTAAAGGTTAGTTTTTTTTAAAGTTTTATTAATGCTTCTGTAACTTGTAAGTCTATTAAATTGCATAAATTTTTTATTAATATTAGTATTTCATAAAATGAAAAAATTTAGGAGAAACTATTTATCTATAGACTCAGAGCAAACCATTCCGCGTTCTTCAAAATATCTATTTTCCGAGAACTCAAGTAATCATACTAATGTAATTTGCTCTAAAAATTTGTCTTCAGTAAATGAAACAATAAAACTTAGTAAAGTAAAATACCCATTAGTGAATTTAGAAAAAGATAGTTTTTTTGATCACTCAATGCTTAAGAGAGAAAAAAATGAGAATATTAATGCACTCGTTTCTGATGTAGAAATATGGGCAAAAAGTAATGGAAAAACAATGATTGAAAAGTTTAGCGAGTTAAGTGCAGCTCGAGGTATTAACATATTTATATTTTTATTTAACTAGTCATTTCATTTTTTTCAAAGACTACTTACGTTCAAAAAACGTCAATCTAACTGAATCAAAATTCAAGACCGTCATGAGAGGACTCTGCTCTGAATGCAAAGCGAAAAATTAAATAATATTTTTTGGTTAAATTGTCTTTATCTACTTTTTCTTCCATATTTTATACTTTCTAATTTTTGGATATTATTTTTATTTTCACATCTCCGAATAGAATTTGTTAATAAAAGTTAATTTAAAAAAATTGATTTAATAATATGATTAAAAAAAAATAATGTAATTAAACTTTTTCTTTTAATTGAATGATTTTGTTAAACATTAAATACTATTTAACCTGTTCTTGTTACTTTTAATTTTGATGATTTAATTATTTTTTTTATTAAATAAATATTTAAAAAATAAAATATTAATTTTTTTAGGCTAAAATAATTAATATTGAAAATAATTTATTCGAGGAGAAATCGAAATTAAAATTCAAACATAAACCGTAAAATATTTTTGGTATATTTTTAAAAAGTTTTTACGCAATCTAATCAAAATATTGTTTCGAAAATAAGACGAAAAAATTGTCAATCTTCAACGTTTTTTTTTCGAAAGCTATTATCGTAAAACTTTTGATTTTTTTTCGTTTTTTTAAATGACTGGGTACTAGCCGAATTTCTTTCTTTCTCATTGTTCACCGTTGAGACAAATTGTTATCAAATATATTTCAAGTTTTAAAATTCTTTCATCTATTGTCAAATAGTAAAAGATTATAGTACTTAAATTAGTTAGGTTTGTTTTTTACTGTAATTACTATATTATTTATTAAAATAAACAAAATAACATATGTTTTCAATGAATTCTCATCTCGAAATCAAGAGGTTCAAAGTTAAAACTTGGCCTTGGTTTCTCTTTTATTCTTAACTGTGCAAGGCTCTGACAATTTTTCTGAAAAAAAAGTTTAAAGAGGAATTATGAGTTTTTAAGGAGTAAAATTTATGATTCAACTTACTTAGCAGACTTGGGCTGAAATAAAGTCAAAAGACTTTATTTCGAAAAAAAAATTTCTAATTTGAAAAGACTTTAAATGACTTTTTTTTTTTACTTTCATACAAGTCTGTATTTAGATAGTTTTTTTTAAATATAGTATTAACGAAAATGAAAAACTGATTTAATTTTATTTAAAATTTATCATTTTAATACAAATAGAATTAATTTCAAAAATACATAGTTTTTCAAATGTTTAATTTAAACTCTTAAATTAATTGAGATTTGATTTTATAAAAAATAGTTTTTGAAACAAATCATTTTTTCATTTAAATTTCTGAAAAGAAATAATAAAAAAATCAATAGAATTTTATTACATATAAACGTGTTTAATAAATAGAATAAGCGAAGATACCACAAAAATACCTTTGACATTCAAAGCTTTGGACTATGAAATGTGATTATTGAAGATGGGGCTAACAAAACTGAGTGAAGAGTGAGAGGAGATTTGATTGATGTATAAACTAGTTATTGAACTAGAAAATGCTACTTGCCAAAGCTACTTGGAGAGGAAGCCGGTTTTCGTGAGATTTAATTTCATTAAAATATATTTTTAAAAATATTTTATTAAAATTAAAGTTAAATTAGCTTAGTTTATTGAATAAATATAAATAGAGCAGTTAATGACATACATTTTGACTATTTTTTTTTCTAGCTCTTCTCTTTTGTCTTTCTCTAATATCCTATGTAATTCACAGCTCTATTAATCGCATCCAAATATGGTCTGAATATCCGTAGGGAAAGGTTTTCGTTCTGATTCGTTTGGATTCGTGTGTTTGGATTATAGCATATTGGCCAAAATTGGTAATGATTGGAAATGAATAGGGAAATTATCAAAAATTGTGCTCAAAGATACCACTTCTTCACAAACCGTGTAGTAAATAGCTGGAATAAGTTGGGAGTGGATGCAGTGGAAGCTCAATCTAGCGATATTTTTAAAGCAAAAATAGACAAAAACTTTAATTAAATTTTTTGCACATAATCTATTGTCAGATTTACGCATTTTATGCGTTGCAATAAACCACTTTTCTATACTAAATTAAAACTTAATATTTCGGCGCTAAAAAATTAAATTTTAATGTTCAAGATATTTCAATTTGCTGTTTTAAATTTACCAAGTTTAAAAAAAAATTCATTTTCAATTGTTCGAAGCACTAAGTGATATAGGTCTGATCTAAACAAAACTTTGGAACCCATTTGTATCATACTTTTCAACTTTTTTTATTTACTTATATATTTTTAATATATTTCCCTCATGTTTATACTTCAAAATTTGATTATCTGACTTCAAACACGATTTAATTACATAAGTTTATAGTTTATTAAACCTAGCTACCCCAGCTATTTTAGCTAGTATAACCCTAGCTGAAATAGCAAATTAACTTACTATAAAATTTGAAAAGAAATTAATAGATTTATTTAAAAAAAAGTATTTAATTTTAAAGTATTAATTTTTTTCGTTGTAGAAGCGAGAATTGAATATTTTTTATTTAATTAAAAGCGTTTTAAATAACAAAAAAAAAGATTATGAAAAAATAGAAAAAAGACGAAAAATTTATTTTTGCAGCATTATTATTACTAGCATAAAGACCTCGTTTAGATCTACACCCAGGATAACTTGTCTCATTATAAGGTCCAATACTTACAATACAATATAAAAATGCAAATTAGGAAATGTAAGAAATTAAATTTTGCTTACCAGGCACTATATGCTATTACATGAGCAATGTGACTTTGTTCAACAGTTCTTAAAGCAAAGGTTTTAGTTAATTTAAAAAAAAAAAGCATCATTGCTGTTTTATACCCGTCGAATAGATAAGCCATTGGACCACTAGCATAAATTGCTACCTCTTCACCGCCTTAAAAACAAACGATCAATTGAATATAAAGAATAAAGCTTGATTTGTCTACCATGAGTTTCATATCCAAGTTTTATTAAAGCTTCTTGTTGATAATTTAATTGTTCTTAAAAAAAATGAAAAAAAAAATGAATAAACCAAAATTCTCTAATTACCAGTTTCATTATTAGTTATATTATTTTTTCGAATTTTGTCAAGACCACTATCACCATTTGTGTAAGCCAATGACGTAAATGTTGTATTAAATTTACTCAATTTACCACTTTCAGTTGTATTTACAACACCTTTTAGAATAAAGATATCAAAATAACATATTTCTTTAAATTCAATTTCAAGTTTTACTAACCAAATATTGGATTTCCTCTCACTGCATAGCCTCCAATAGTGAAGCTAAATAAAATTAAAGTGAATAAAGTGAGTGAAAACCTTTGATTAAAATTACACATGAGAATGATCAGCCGAAACAACTACCAGTGTTTCATCTAATGAAATCATTCCAACTGCTTTTCCGATGGCATCATCAAAAACTACTAAATCATCTAAAGCACGTCTTGCATTATTATTGTGATGAGCTTGATCAATTCTTCCACCTTCAACAAATAACAAATAGCCATTAGGATTATTTCGTAATATTTGAATTGCTTTTTCAGTCATTTCAGTTATACTAGGTTCTTTATCACTACCCATCAAAACTCTATCTGATTCATAATTCATGTGATCCCAATTAAATAAACCTTAATTAAATTAATTTGCTCATTTTTTATTTCATTTTTTATTTTTTGTTACCAAAAACATGATCAAGGTTTTTAAAATTTAAATTATTAAGTTCTTGACGAGTTTCTAAATATTTGAATGTTTTATTTTGACTTTCCATATAATTTTTCCACTCTTTAATTAGATCTCTATTGTCAATTCTGTCTCCAGTTTTATTAGCAATTGAATCAAAAGTAGTATTAGGTAAAAATTTTCGTTTACCACCACCAAAAATAACCTAAAAATAATATCTAGCAAATAAATTAGACTTTAAAATTAATTTTACATTTATAAATTTGTTATCATCAATTAGTTGAGAAGCTATATCTCTACAGCCATCTTGAAAATTTTGTTCACTAAATATTCTACCATCATAAGTTTCCATATCTCTTTCATGAACATGGGCATAAAGAGCTGCTGGTGAGGCATGTGTTATTCTAGTTGTGGTTACAATTCCAACCGATTTGCCAGCAAAATGAGCCCAATCCAAAATTGAATCTAGCTTAGAATTTTGTACAGTTTTACAATCAACAGCATTTCCATCAACCCCTATAGCTCTAATTCTTGTCTTTACTCCTGTCTCATATGCTGTCGCAGTTCCAGCACTATCGGCTGTTTGAGCATCAATATTATAAGTCTAAGTTAAAAAATAAATTAAAATTAAATATTCTTTTTTAAAGTTTACTTTTGACAAAGCTAAATGGTCCAGTTTTTCCATATTTAAGATTTCATCTTCACCCGCTTTATTTTGAAGTTGACCCTTCCATATACGACCAGCGGTGACCGTAGAAACACCCATACCGTCGCCCAAGAAAAAAATAACATTTTTTGCTACGTTTCCATTTATTTTCCTATTCAAAGTATGTTCTATTAGCTCTCTGCTATAAGTCTTCCACTTTTCTGGGTTAATATCACCAGACCAATCAACATCACAATTGGAATGGCATATCAAGCAAAAAGCTAGAATAACACTCAATTTAGAAGTCATGGCAAATCTGAAAATTTGTTGCTATAATTTTTAAAGCAATTTTTGAGCAGATATTTATTGGTCCCGTTAACATTTAATTAAAGAGACAATTTTAAAAGATAAAAATTTTACAGAATTTGAAACTTCAAATAGATAGTGTTTGATTAAAAAATGATAATTTCGTGCACAATTCTGTAGAAATATTTCAAAAAGATAAGATTTTAAATAAATTGTTAATTTTATTGCTTTCTAAATTATCTTTTAATATCCTTTAAAAAATTGGAGAATTTAGAGAAAATAACGTGATCAATTATTAAATAATAAAAATAACATTAAAAAAAAAAATTTTTATTTAAATGATATTTTTTTAGCAATTAAAATTGTGCAAACAATTCACATTAAATTTTTTTTTTAAATTTAGATATAAAAAAAATGGTTGAAGTAGCAAATAATTTAAATTGATAAAAAATTTTTTTTGATATTTAACCAACTTATTTGCTTTTTTTGTTTATTGATTAAGACTAATTGTTTAAGATATCAATTTTACTAGCACATATTTAAGCATTTTGACTTAAATTTTTTTTAAAATCTGAATTAGATTGAAAAAATTTATTTTAAAAATATTTAAACTAAATTTTAAGAAGAAAATATTTCTTATTTTTATTTAATTCTCAAATTATGATTTAAGTAAAACATCAAAAATTAACATCATAAAAGTAACTCTCACTTCTTGCACCAATGTGAATGCTCTCTCAAAGACAGATTCCAAAGTTTTCTTTCAACCGAATGATGCCTAAATGATTTCTTAACCAAAAAAAAAATTATTTGGCTTGTCGACAGACTTATAGATTTGATTTACCATTTTAGACCATAAGATATAACAATGCCCAAATCACATTTTCTACTGGTCTCTTCAAATTCATACGCTCCATCGACTCCATGACCTACACTGGCACATCATTTATCTAGAGCACAAAAAGGATTGGGCCTAGAACTGGTCCTTGCGGTATACCACTTCTCTCTTTGTCTTCGGCTCTTAAGAAAACTGTTTGTCCACTTTGCTTCACAATTAAGACAATAATTACTTAATTTACTCAAAGGCCTTAAAGGGCGGTATTTTGTCAAACGTCTTAGCAAAGTCCAGGTACACCACATAAGTGCTCTCTCTCATAATTATATTGCTACGCTGATTAAGTTTATAGCCTAAAGCAGATTTTTTATTTAGATATTTTAAGTTATTTTTGATTTATCTTTGGAATAATTAAACGGGTATAAAAAAACGGGTATAATTTACAAATTACTTTTGGTTTTTCATTAGATTTTTTAAATAAAAAAAATCATTTTTTAAATAAAAAAAATCATTTTTTAAACACTATAAGCATCAAGCATTTTTTCATGTTTTTTTTTTTAATTTCAAAATTATTTAAAAAAAATAAGACTATAATAATCTTACAAAGTAGTGTCATTATTTAAATAAGATCTAAAATCTACATTATTTAAAAAAGATATATTTTATTTATTTGAAAAATCAATTCAAAATTTACGAGGATTTACAAATTTTTCAAACCTATCAAAATGACTTTTTTGGTGCTTGAAGTGTTAAATTAGAAATTACTTTGAAATTAATTTCAAAATTGAAAAAAGTATGATTTTGATGAAAATATTAAAACTAAAGAAACTGATAAAAAAGTTTATCCAAAACTAGTTAATTTTGATATTTGCTTATAGATTAGGACACCTTTGAGCAAATTTCAAAAGTTTTTATTCAAATCTCTATCTTAAAATAAAAACACTTTTTGAAGTAAAATTAATGATATTTGAAAACATTAGAAAATATTTATTTTTCGCTGTCCAAAGAAAAATTTATCTCGTTTGTGGTACCTGATGTCTGAAATATTAATTATTTATTTATGCGTTATTAGAAATAAGTTGACCGATTAATTACCGTAAACTCGCGGGTCATTTCCCAGAGGTAGAAATCGTAAATTCAGTTTTATTCCGGGCATTAAACATGTGTATTGAATATTTTTCAAATATAGTTTTAAGGCCGGATTAAAACTGAATTTTCATTTTTAGTGAGTCATTAAATGTGCAAAAATTAATTTTTTTTCTTACCCCTTACACCAACAGTTTCAATATCACCATCGACGCCAAATAAACGAAAAACTACTAATACTGAACCTGAACTACGAGTTCCTAAAAAAAAGAGAAAGAAAACCAGGAAGTAAGAACAAAAAGACATTCGAAAGAGAGGCAGCTGTGAATTCAAACTTTTTCTTTTATTATTTAAACCAATAATAAGTTCAAATAAAGTAATTAAGTATCAATAAAGCTTTTTTTATAAATCGTTAATTATTTTTTTAATCGAACTCGTAGTTCAGGTTCAGTATCAGGAGTTTTTCGTTTATTTGGCGTCGATGGTGATATTGAAACTGTTGGTGTATATAACTGAAACTCGACAAATTGATCTTCGTTTTCATTACTATTGGTTTGAGATCCGGTTGAAATTTTTATTTGGTTAAAATAAAGTATATTTGTTGTGTCTCTTAAGCTAAACTCCGTTCGTTGTGCTGAACGTAATATAACGTAAATTGTAATTTTTTGAACTATATACATGCATTAAATATTAAAAATTCAATTTTAATGCACATATCTAATCCGAGAAGTAATTTTTTGAATAAAAAAATTAAATTTATTTATTAAAAAAAAAAAAATTTTTTTGCACATTTAATGACTCACTAAAAATGAAAATTCAGTTTTAATCCGGCCTTAAAACTATATTTGAAAAGTATTCAATACACATGTTTAATGCCCGGAATAAAACTGAATTTACGATTTCTAGCCCCGGGGTTGTATCTTCGAGTTTACGGTATATTGTTCACCATTAATGTGTTGCTTAATTGAATAGATGAATTAACTTTTAAATCAAAAATTATGAAATACTTAATGTTTAATATCACCGCATCATCGTTTTCCTTCAAAAATTTTTTGGTTCTAAATATTTCAGGAGCTGACAATAGATCCAATCTAATTTGATTGCTTTACATTGGACTTTTTTAAGCTAGTCAATATTAATAAAAGAGCTGTTACAAAAAATAAAATTGACAAGGAAAATTTTAAGTGAGAAATATTACGATGATTTGGTTTTTTTAGTCAATTTGAAATAGTAAATTGAAATATCTTGAACGTTAAATTGACGAAAGGAAACAAAGAAGAGTAGCTCGAAACAAAAATCATTCTGAGAGGCGTCTAATTAGAAAATTAAGAACCAAAGCGTCAGCACAATCAACTAAACTATAAGCCCAGGAAAAACCATCCCTACCATTTTATTTTTATGTCTTTTCTTCTTTTTTATTTAATCATTTAATTTTATTTAAAAACATATAACGAGTGATGCATAAGTAAATGGACATAATTTACATTTTCATTCATCCATGTTGTGCTTACCATAGAATAGTAAGCAGACGCTAAGTCAGACCAAAAAACGTAGTCAAGGTCTTCATGATACTCATGTATAAATGGGAAGCATTCGTCGATATAGATGCTCGAATTGATGGCAACCGACTTTGATAATCGAAAAAGAGGCTTAGACATACCTCGATCAGATATGGCTATTCAAACAAGCACCTTCTTTGGAAACTTCTCTTTTCCAGCAAACCGAACACTGTCCGGACTAGTAGACTTGTCATTTGTGTAATATCCAGCATTTCCCGGCATGTTGTTGCCCGCCAAAGTAAAGTACTTTTCGTCG
>PJRA01000263.1:2964227-3005964 GCA_016987375.1 Brachionus koreanus | reverse complement strand
ATTATAGCTAATTTTTAGTAGTTTATAAATAAATATATATATGATCCCCTGATCATTTGCATGATCGGGCAAGTTAACTTAACTTTTGTCCATTTACTTATGCATCACCCGTTAAAGTAATTTACCCGTTAAAAATGTGTGTATTTCATCAATTGTGTGATTTATATTTTTTCAATAAGCTAAAAAATAAGAATAAAAATACAAAAAATAAAAAATAATTTTTATTTAAATATAAATTATTATTAATCTATTCTATACATTGTATTTTGTCTTGTTTAAAGTATTCCAAGTGAGAATAGCATATAAATGGATAGTAACCAAAAAAAATAATTGATTTAAAACAGAGTCTTCTAATTATAATATATTTTATCTGAAAAATTTTTTTAAAAAAATCAAAAGACTTTCCAGGAATTTCAAGCTCTTCAGATAAAAATCCTATAGTGACTATATAGACTTATTTAATAAAAAATGAAAATGTATTTTTCATCACATAATTAGTCTCATCAAATATCAATAAAACCATAATTGTCATTACGGGTTCTGTGAAATTTATTACAAAAGAACAGAACAAAAAGTAAAAAAGTCTTATAAATTTTTTCAAGAATTGGTTCTGTAAATGCAACATAGTGCAATAAACATAGCTGCATCAACTGTCAAAGTCTGCTAATAATTTTTAAACTCTATGCAAAATGGACCACACTCAAATACATTAAAATTTTATTCAAAAAACTTGTAGAGTAATTCAAGAATTGTACTAATAATGCAACTATGAATGTTGCACTATGTTGCATTTACAAAACCAATTTTTAACCTCAAGAAAAAACTTTTTGAAATTTTTTTACTTTTTGTTCTGTTCTTTTTTACTAAATTTCACAGAACCTCATTACCACAGTTGAAAATTGAAGTTAAAATAACCACCGGTCATTATGCTTCTTAAACTGTTCTAATGATTTAACCGAAGAATTAAATGAAAATTTTAGAACTGAGAAACACAAGAATTTAAGCTAAAAATTCAACATACATTTGATCAAAGTTTAAGCAAATAAATTATTATTTCAAAATTGAGTTTTTTTTAATAAATATTTTTGCTTTTAGAGACTTAGATTGGGTCGTATTAAAATTGAAAATTTGAAATATATTACAAATTTTCCTTTAACTTTTGAAAATGTTACAATTTTATACACGAATGATTAAAAACAATTTTCTTAAGATTATGAAAACCTACATCATAACAATCCATGATTTAAAACAAATATAATAAAAGTAAACTTTTAGGTTCAATAGTATAAAATCAGTTACTTTAGCTCTAAAAGTTAGCTATTATTTAAAAATTGAAAAATAATCATGTTGTCAGATGATGTAATATTAACTTTAATTTTAAATGGTAGCAAATTTACTAATTTGTATTTAAAAGGCCCCTTGTTCACCGATGAAAAAACTGAAAATTCTTGGAGAAAAGACTCAGGTATGATGCCATTGCTTCTTAAGCGTATATTGGTTTACTAAAAATGAAAATTTTTTAGAATGTAAAATCTTCAGTCGAAAGTTCAAATTTGGCCTCCATAAAAGAAAATACTACAATTATTAAACCAAAAGAAACATCGCAATCTGAAGACACAACAGAGCATCTTTTGGAAGATGCACCGGGCAAATATGTTATATTCCCAATAAATCATGATGATATGTGGAAGATGTACAAACATTTGGTGGACAACTTTTGGAGTGTAACAGAAACTATTCAGGATTTAGACAAGCTTGCTTTGAATTATGACGAAAAACAATTTATGAAATTTTTCACAAGTATTTTCGCTTCACCAAAAAGCTCTGGTTTAGTGAACGAAAATTTTGCCGAAGAGTTCTGCAAAATAATACAAGTGACTGAGGCTAAATTTTTCTATGGTCATCAACTATTTGTACAAAACATACATTCTGAAATGTATAATAAACTATTGCTTCATTTTATCGATGAAAAAGAAAGGGAAAAAAATTTTAAAATAGTTGAAAACTTCGATGCTGTGTCAAATAAGCGCGATTGGATTGAAAAATGGAAAACAGCCTCTTTTGGTGAACAGCTTGTCGCTTCAAGTTGCTTGCATGGCTTAATGTTCTCCTCATTAGAATTGGTTCACAATTGGCTTACATTAAAAACGAGAAGCATCTTAAGCCATGAGTTAATTGATATTTTTGATAGAATGATTTTGGATCAGGTTAAATAAAAAAATAATTTTCTAAATATAAATTTAATTTATTATAATTTTAAGGAAATACAACGAAATTTTTCATGTTTAATGATTAGTCATCTTCGCCATAAGCCAACAAAAGATAGAATGCTCGAAATGATAAACCAAGCTGCAAAGTTGGAGTTTGATTTTTTGGTGAATGGTTTAAAATGTGATTTGATTGGAATTGAAGCAGATGAAATTATTCAATTAATTGATAAAAAAACTAAAGAACTCAAAGTTATGGTAATTCATACGATTCATTTAATTTTTTTACTGAAAAATTTTAACTATTTTTTAATTTTAAAGATGTTTTCGTGGTTCTATGACAAAAAGAAAGTAACCAGTGACTCTAATGAAAATAAAAAACCAGTCAATGAAGAACGCGAAAATGAAATGCTAAAAGAAAATCACCAAAAGTTGGTATTTGATGAAGATTTTTGAAAAAGTTTTCTATTTCAGAGCTACGATAATTTTTTTTCTTATGATAAATGTTATAAAAAAATTGTAACTCTGCTTTTGGTTTTATTGTAAAGAAATATGATTTTTTAAAATTTGGTTTATATTAATAAAACATGATGCTAATCATGATATTTGAAAATTAATTTTTAATTTTTTCTAATGTTCAAAAATATTGGTTTAATAAAAAATTATTGTAAAATTATTTTGTTTTATTTATAAATTAAACAATAATACAGTTGCAAACAAGATATGTTGTTTTTTCCTAAATAATCATTAAAAATAGTCGATTTTTTTCTATTGATTTAATTTAGAGCTTTGAATCTAATGACTTCTTAAAAACATTTACAACTACATTCTCTTTTTGTTTAAAATTTTAAGTGTACTCATATCAAGTTTTACACACATAGAGCTTTTATTTATGATTCTCACATAAAAAAACGGCACTATATCGTTACATAGAAAAAAAAATAATAGAATTAAAGACAGAAAAAAATATTGATATAGTTATCATCGAAATTTTTAATAAAAAAGATAGAGAAAAATAGCAAATTAAAGTGTTTAGCAAAAAAATCAAAGAAAATCGAAAAATGCTTTCAAAATCTAAGCCTAAGAGTCAAAATTCAGATCCCCGAATTCAGTTGCGGAATAGAGATGTTCCTCGCAATGAACAAAAACAGTGCTCAACAACTACTAAAAATTATCCGACTGTCTCTACTTCTGTTCCAACTAAGAGTTTGTAATCTATTGCTTCTTTTGCTTATTTATAGGTTGTGAAGAAAAGTGAATGTATTATATAATAATTTTGATTGTTATAAATATTATGATTTTATGGATAAATTAATTATTATTTTAAATTGAAAATAATGAATGATGATTTTTTTGTCAGTTAGGCTATTCAATTACTTAATAATTTTTCTACACAATTTTTTTATATATATATGTTAATTAATCATTTTTTCGATTCTTTTCTATATGTATTTCTATAATTTTTTTTTCTATTAAATTAATTTCGATATAATGAATCAGTCTTAAAAAAACATAATATATTTAAAGTTTTATTTTTATTATCATACTTTTTACCGTCAAAAAATGGTGCTGGCCATCTCGATGGCTACGACAGATAAAATTTTTTAATCAAAATTTCAAATTTTTTTCTTATTCTCAATTCTTTTATCTATCAAATCTAAAACCAATATCATTTTTAAAGGGAATTTTAAAATCTACATAATTCAAAAAAGATATATTTATTCTAAAAATCCATTCAAAAGATATGAGGATTTAAAAATTTTTGGTGCTTCTAGTGTTAATGGCATTGTGAAATTTCATACAAAGCTTCCAATTCAATAAGTAAAAAATCTTATAACTTTTGTCAATTTTTATTTTTGTACGCGGTAATCAAAATTGTTAAAATCATTTTTTGACGTCCCAATGGCCGCCACTGACTGCACCCAACACTTTAATTAAACAAAAAAAACAAACCCGTTGAGGGTAAAAAGTTCTTCATAACATCTCTGCAGTACGGGACGAATGTTTAAGTTCCTTTAATCATAGAAAAAGGGAACTGGTTTCGACTTGGTCAACTTGAAGCTTTGTGTCAGGTCGAAGCCACTTCTCAAAAAGGTAATGGAAAAGGTGATGAACGCCTCGTCTTTTTTTTGCTAGGATAGATAACGGACAATTATTATCACTATCTTGATTAGTAATCAATCAATTTTACCAAAAATTTTAACACTTAAAAAAAAAAATATTAAAAAATTTTAAAATTTTGATATTTTGATTAATTTATTTTAAAATTTAAAAAAATATATATATTCATTTTCATTTTCCAAACAAAGTTTCATTCAAAACATCAGTTTCTAAGCAATCAATATCGATTATATCTTCTGCTTCTTCATATAATTGGTTTCAATTTTTATAATAATTTTATTATCATTATTTATCTCTTCAGTTTATCATTTTACGTTATTACTTGATTAAAGTTATGACTTGACTTAAATTTTTTTTTAGTCAAGGAATAAACGTCAATTTAAAAAAAGATAAATTTAATAAAATAATTAAAATTTTAAGGCTAGATTTGCACTTAGTATTACTATTGTACTTTTTGACCAAGACCAATTATATCAGAAATATCTCTTTTATCTTGACTTAAAAACAAGTCTGATGAAAGCCATTTTAAGAGTGGCTAATAAAATTCAAGTGAATAAGATTATAACTGATATTACATAATAGTTAATATTATTAATCATAATGTTTAAAAATCAAAAATTTTATTGATGTTTAACTTAAAAATGTAAGAGTTTATGATTAGAAAAATGTATTTTTACTTTATTAAAGCTTATTATTAGCTTTATAGCTTCAATATGGTAAAAAAAACTGATGTAATTCCTTTTTCGTTTAGTGATCATTGTGTTGTTGTAGCTAAACTTGACCTTTTTTATGGTAAAGAACGTTGTGAGGATATTGTTGGAAGAAATTTTTCTCCAAAAAATATAGACAAAATCATCGATAAAATTTCGACTAAAAACTTTTGTGATTTTAACCGATTTGGTACCACTTTTCGGCAATGGGGATATCTAAAAAATTCAATCATGGAAATCATAGATAAAATAGCACCTGTTTAAAATATAAAAAAAAAAAGGAAATGCACTTTTGATCCATGATCGGATAGTGAACTTATTTTAGTAAAACGTCAGCGCGATTTTCTTTATACTATTGCAACTTCTACTCAAAAAAAATTCGATTTGATCAATTATCAAGAATATCGACAAAAACTAAATTCTCTAATTGGTAAAAAAATGATAAATTTTTTTGAAAAAAAAACGCTTTATTTTATTAGAATATTGAATATAATTCTTCTGTTTGGGATATCATCTCATTTATGGTATTCAATAGTTTATTCTTCTCATTTATTTGTTTATCAATTGATTAATTACTTTAAATAAAAACTTATGAAAATCTAGCTTTTAAAACTTTGTAAAGGATCAATTATAGCTTTATTTTATTTTTCAAAAATTAAATTAATTTTTCAAGTTTAAAAATGAAAATTTTAATTTTGTGTAAAAAAAAATTATTTTTCAACTACAAAAGATAAATTAAAATATATTTGTTTGATATTATCAATAAAAAAATTTTTTCAAAAAAGGAAATTTGCATTTATAACTCTACTCTAATTTAAAAAAAAAAAAAATTCAATTTTAAGAATATATTTTTGGTCTAAAATGTTTCTAAAAAGCCATTTTATTTTGTTTTAAATATATTTTCGATCGAAGCATTTCTTGCGTTTAGTTCCATTTTGATTCCACCACATATTTGTCAAAAAAGTTTTTAATCAAATATTTAGTTAATTAATGAATTTATAAAATTTTTTTTATCAAGTTAATGAAAATATATATATAATCACCAATAGATATTTCTATAAAGAAAATTTCTCAATAATTCAATATTCGCTTTTATTTAATCTTGTTATAACATGTTATTATGCTTACACTTAAATATGTAACTAAACTATTAATCATTCTAATTTTTATGTTATAGTTGTACATTGTAGCGAATTATAAGTCTATTTTATGTAAAATATTGAAATATATCGAGTAAAATCATATTGAATAAGCGAATTTTGGTTTATTTTCTTCTCCGATTAAGAGAATTTGTTGAGTTTTGTTTCACTATGAATGGTTCAGTTTCGCTTTCAGCCATCGAATTTTCTTTAAGTGATTTTCTATCATGCATTTCCAAATTTTCAGTGACTCTTGAACTATTTTGCACAATTTCAGAAGCAATAGAAAAACTTCGTGGCTTCTCGGTTGTCGATTGTGAAAGAGAGCGAATCAAGCTTTCATTATTTCCAGTGGAAACAGTGTCCTCTTTAATATCATTTGGCCGCAAGTCGCCTATACTCACACTTTTTTGATTACTATTTCTCTCAAGCCAAGACTTGATCACTCCATTTCGCCACAAGTTTCTATCTATCTTTAAGTAAACACATCTTTCATCTACTCTTAAGCTGAAATCAGGTAAATAAGATTTGGGAAATTTTTTCAAATGCAAGCCAGGGTTTTCTGAATCATAATTGCTTAAGTTAGCTAAGGACGGATCATCATTAAACATTTGTTCAGCACTTTCATACCCGCAAAGTAAACTATCTACTCCAAAGTATGCAAATGGTCCTGTAGAGAATTCCAGCTTTTCTTTTCCCACTTCTATTGTTGCTTCACCACTGAGAATTAATACAAAATAGTTACATGCTTTTCCGTACCTGTAAAGGTACTCACGAGGCAATTTCGGATCCGTTCTACGTGATTCTTTAAATACGGCTTTTTTAAATATTAATTCAAGAACATTTTTGGTCAAAAATTCGTCTGTAAATGGTTTAACAGTAGTTGACAAGAACTGAAACATTACAAAGCGAATTTGAGGTGATATCAGGGCTCTATGTGTGCTGTCTTTTTGCTGTTGAATAAAAAAACTCAAATCTTTCGATGTCTGATTTTCATATTTTGGTCTAAAAAATTTTTCTCTATCTTTTTCATTTATTTCAAATATTTTATTATCTTGTTTTTTTTCTTTGAAAGCTATTTTTGACTCATTGTCTCGATCTGTTTTTAACAATTTTTCATTTTCGTCTGAAAAGCTTTTTTGATCGTCTGACTTTTTTATTGTTTCTTGATCAACTTAAAAGATAAAAATTAGAAGATGCTTTTTTTTTAATAAAATTAATTTCGTTTAATAAAACATTTACTAAATCAATGATTTTAGTGATGATCAAAATAAAAAAGAAAAATTTTATTCAATTAATTCTAGATCTTTTGTATGAAATTTGATCTTAATTTTTTTTGGTAATTGAAGATTAACATTCAATTTATCAAATTTCTTTTTCTTGAAAAATTTTAATTTTGTCAAATTTTTTTAGAAAAAAATATATAAAAAAATATATAATGGTTAAATTAAGTAAATTTTTGTTTTGCAAAAACAGAAAAAAAATCAGCTATTTAAAGAAATAAATCGATCAAATTAGCATTATTAAAATAATCTTTAAAGGTAAATAAAATCGCAATTAAATAGCTATAAGTGGCTTTTTTTTGTAAATTGAAAAATCAATTAAATAATAAATTTTATTTCGTAGCTTACACTTTTTTAAATTTTGTATTTTTTTTTAATTAATTAAATTTTTTTTTCTTTTATTTGCCTATGAGGCTTGAAATAAATAAATAATAATAACAGTAACAGAGCACAAGCATTTTGCTAGGATAAATTTTGACATAGGGACATAGCTTCTATATTGGGATCTTTTCTCTTAAATTTCGTTCAATAGAATTACGAAGATAATTGGTAACTTATTTGAAGTTAACATAAAGATTATAATTTTAAATTCTTTATTTAGGTTATGTGAAATTTAGTAAAATAGAAAAGAACAAAATGCAAAAAAAATTTTAAATTTAAAAACTTTTTTTCTAAAGCTCAGAAGAAAATTTTGTAGATGAAACATGTTGCAACAAGCGAAAATTTACCAATTTTTACAAAAAAAATCGAATTTTTCTCAAAAATCTTTAAGAAAAAAATTTAAATTTTTCAAGAAAAAGAATAATGCACCCTATAACGATAGGAATTCACTTTTTTTTTTACTAAATTTGCGATATCTATGTAAGAATTTTCAAGTTGGCCAAATGAAAATAATTTTACATTTTTACATTTTAATATTTTTAGATTTTTTGTGCAATATTTCAGAAAATTTTTAATTTTTTTTTTTGTTCGCCAAATAATTTGAGAGAGTTTTTTTAATTTTCTGAAAGACTGCACAAATAATCTAAAAATATGAAAATGTAAAAATGTAAAATTATTTTCATTTTGCCTTCAAGTTAATGTAGATGCATCATTCTTCATTTTATGTCTAATATTTTGTATTACAAAAATTACGTCAATTCAGAATTATTTTTCATTTATTTATCTTTTTATTCTAGAAAAAATTAACAAAAGACTACTTTTGTTACAAATTCCAATTATCGATTTCTTTTTTGTAATTGATATCTTATTATTTTTATATATAAATATGAATTATATGAATATTAAATTTTCATTTGAATAAAAAGTTTGATGAAACTTGCATTATAAGTGACAGAGACCTCTCTGATAGGTCTTATTTATAGAGATGAAAATTTTATTTTAAAATAAATTTCTTATAATTAAAAGCTTGAAATCTCAAACAGTACTAATAAGGACTAATCATTGTAGATATTAAGCATTTATAATGAATGAATTGGTCAATTAATGACTAGGCTATCTTTAGAATCGAAAAACAAGAATAAAAAATTTAAAAGTTTAATGAGAAATATCACTTTAAGATTTAAAAAAAGGCTGGTTAATCAACATGAACATGAAAATTTATTTTTTAAAAAACATATAAAACATTCTTTTAGAATTTATTTTGAGAACTTTTATTTGATCATAGGTTTCAATTTTCCTAATTTGGATCTTTTAGCTAAGCAAGATTTTTTAAGTAAATTTTAAAAATTTTAAAATTAGAAAATTTTTCATAATTTTAAATTATTGAAAAATAAGTTGATTTTAAATTATGATTAGAATGTTTTGTTTTTCAATTTAAACAAAAAATCTTAGACACTTACTTTCTTTTTTGTCATCAAATTCATCATAAATTTCCATTTGGACCAGTTCTTCAATTATATCCTCCAAAGTAACAATTCCAATGCATAAATTTATAGGATCCTTATCTGGCTGAGATACGACATCGTAAACAAATGCCAAATGAGTTTCTCCTTTTTTGAATTCCTCAAATCTTTCGTCAATTGTTTCATCAGCATAACAAAATATTGGCGCATGATTGTAAAATTTAAGCAACGCTTCGACAGGCATGTTGTCATCAGGGTCCAAAAGAGTAAAATCTTTGACATGCAATAGACCCACAATATTGTCTCTAGTTTCTTCATAAACTGGAATTCTGGAAAAACCCTCTTGAGCTATTTTGGCGATAGTCTCAAAATTTAAGCAAGATTTAACATCTAACATGAACACATCATCCAATTTGGTCATCACGTCGCGAATTTTCTTGTTATTAAAATTGAGAGCACCGCTAATCAGTTTCTTTTCTTTGTCATCTAGACCTTCGACTACATTCATCACCTCACGCAGCTTGTCTCTGCTATACGCAGCAGTTACTTCTTGACCAAGCACCTTGTCCAATACAATACTAAGCGGAAAAGAGAGCGGCGACGTAAGCGCCATAAAAAAATACATAATATAGCGAGTGTATGCACCTACAGCCAGACCGTGCCTTGAGCAAGCACTTTGTGGAATTATTTCACCGAATATCACAATCAATATAGTTGAACCAAATGCTGCATAGACACCGGAAAGCATGTCACCCAATATAAGAGTAGAGACTGCATTTACCATTACATTTCCCAATAAAATGGAACAGAGCAAAAAATTTCCTCTTTTGCGCAATGGATAGATTTTTGATGCATAGGACTTTTCACTAGGTGTGCCAATTCGCTTTAATATGTCCAATTCGCCAAGGTCCAAAGACATTAAACCCAAATTTAAACCACTAAACAAACCAGACAGACATAATAACATGATAAACAAGACTATTCTGGCCCATGATGGTATGAAGCTTTTTGTTGTAACTATGGATACCCAATAGTCATTACCTTGATGAGAATAAAACCTCAATTGGTCATGTATGTCATCATCTGGATCAAATTGCTGCAAGCATATGTGCAGTGGTTTGCTCGAGTATGGCAATCTAATATTTTTCAGCTGTGCTCTATAGGTGTTGGTGCCGATACGCTCGACAATCTCCAGTTGCCAATAGTTGCGGCTCATATAGTCATCACAATTGAGCTCACTGGTAAAGAACAAATAAAGACTTGGACTTGCTTGATTAGGCTCGGAGTCCTCAGAAAAAAATTGCATTACTTTAGACTCATCGATCCCGTCATAATACATGTACAGATTTAGAGTTATTTGCTCGCCTTGTGGTAATATCCAGCCTTGATCATAACCACCTCCAATGGTATGCTTTTGATTGAGGCTCAGAACCTCATCTTGGTTTTCAGGTACAATATAAAGTATGTCGAATGTGCTCTTTACTAAATTGGTGGTTGTGGCGTTTAGGTTTACCGGTTGAATTGAATAAATGAATTTTGTTTTAAAAATAAATAAAATTCCAATAAATAAAAAATAAATTTGCATCCTCAGAGCCAGTTAGTTTTATTAAAAAATATCTGTTTGTTTTTTTTTTTTTCTTAAATTATTATTTTGTATTGCAACAATTTTGATCTCAAATTAAAAATGATATATATTTTTTGTTAATACTACTATTTGAAAACGATTGTTTAATATTGATTTTGAACATTTTGATAGCTGATTTCTTCCGTATAATTTGCAAAAATTTAAAAATTAATCAAAAAAACATTTTTTTTAAATTTTGCAATGTAATAATTATCTATTTTTCTATTATCGTGTAAAAAAAAGCATGATAAAATTTGCGTAAATGAATTATTTTTTTTAGGATAAAATTTAAAAATTTTTTTTAGAAAAATATTTCGTTTCTGCTCTAAATATAAAAAAAATTCTAGATTCATATTATTTTTATAATTTTGTTAATTTCAAAAAATATATTACTAAAATTTCATTATAATTTGCTATCGAGAAATATATAATTAGCATAATTCTAAATGTATGTAAATTTGGCATTAGAATTGAAAGCAAAAATACTAATATAGCTTGTCTTCTAAAGATAAAGACCCAAATATTAGAAAATGTATTTGTTTTTAATGAAATAAGGCTAAAATAGAGAAAAAAACTTTTTCGAAAAGAAAAAAAAATTTACCAAAGGCATAAAACTAGTATAATTTGCTTGTGATATTACTATTTATACTTTCATTCCATCTGAGAATCAAAGCTTTTTTATGAATAAATAAATTATTCTAATGATGAGTCTGATTTAAAAATATCACCTAATGCTATGTTTGAAAAATTGCTTATTTAAAATTTTCTAATTTGGTCGTATTACATAAATTTTTTTAATAAATAATTGTAAAAAAAAAAGATAAAAATTATCTATTTTAGCTTTGATGTAATTTAGTTAACTGAAAAAAAGTCACAAATTAAGCAAAAATAAATAATTTTTGGAAAATAATAAGATTAGATTAAGTCAATCTTTCATTTTTTTTAAAATTTTTTTTGGGTGAATTTTTTTTTCTCTTAAATAAAAATAAAACATCCTACAATTTTGTTCTTATATTAAAAATAAACTTTAAAAAAAAATATATAAAATTTATTTTAAAATGAATTTCTCAATTACTTTAGTAACAAAAGAAGTAAATATTTATTTGAAAATTATTCATAGTTTTGATCATTTTTTCAGTCCACATTCTAGACATTTTAGACACTGAGCTTAGTTAAATGAAAAATCATCTGAATCAGACTTGTTTTTAAGTCACTAGTCTTAAGTCAAGTCAAGTCATAACTTTGACTTAAAATTTACTTTTTAGTGACTTAGAGTTTAAACTGTGAATTATGAATAAGTCTGATCTAAATCAATTCGTCGTGATAAATTAATTTTGAAAATTTCAATTACTAAAATTATAAATTCATTAAAAATATTATTGAGAATTTTAATTTTTAAATTTTAGTAGTGCAAATAATTATTATAAAAATATCAATAAAAATACATTTGTTTTAAATTCTCGTAAAGATAGTGTTGAAAATTTTTAAAAGATACTTTTGCATTAAAGATATAATCGACTGTAATTGATTGGTAAAATAATAAATTGAAAAATTTTTTTAGTCAATTTTTTTATTTTTCGATCGATTAGAGTTGATTGCCAACGCTTTTTCACAATTTTCTTTAATGCTCTAGTTAAAAGCACATTCTTTCAAATTTTTCATCTCTTTCAAAATCGATGCAAAAAAAAAAACGACTTAAAAGAAAAAACTAATGTACTTTTAAAAATATATTTAGGTTAAATTTTAGATGAAATCTTACATTCTGATCTATTTATCTGATACAAAATTTTAAAAATGTTATTCACTTAAATTAAATTTTTTTTAAATTCTTTTTGAAATTCAATGGAAAAAAAATTATTTTCAATAGATCTGACTTTTAAAAAATTAAAGAAATACTAAAAGCAGTTATAAGAAATAAAAGTTTTATACATTTTAATTATTAGAAAAGTTCAATAAATACTAATTAAAATTGCCTATTAAATTTTAAATCATTTTAGAGGCTTAAATTTCCTATTTTTAAAGAAAATTTTACACTAAAACTGAAACCTAATCATCAAATATAAAATTAAATTTAGAATTTCTCTTCCGAATTTTCAATAAAATACATATTAGAAATTTAAAAAGCTAAAATTTGATAAGAAAATTTTTATGTATTTGTTTGAATAAATGAATGACAATAAAGCATAATCAAATAGAAATTAAATTTTAATTTAAATTAAAACTTCATTTATTATATAATTAATAATTTAAATTTTTTTTTATTTTCTAAACAAAGTAATTTATAAAATTTATTTTTAAAATTTAAGTAATTTTTATTCAATTATCAGGCAAATAAATTGGATTAATTCTTATCAGTTCTTGGGTTAAATCGAATTTGAAAATCATTTATCGCTGTGCGTAATATACCTTCGCTAAATTCCAAAAATTTTGGCGTCTCATCAGTACTCTCAATTTCAAACTTTAATAAGCATTTCACCAATGCTAATTTCATTTGCGATAATGCAAATTTCATTCCTAAATTTCAATTATAGAAATATGTCAACAAAAAAAGTTAATCACCAAGACATATCCTTGGTCCAAGTCCAAAAGCCAAAAAACTTAGAGGATTTCTTGCTACTTTGTGTCTTTTAACCAAATTTTATTCTGTTTCAACATTATTCTTTAAATTTGATTTAAATCACCTTAAAGGAAAAAATTCTTTGGGATCAATTGGACCCCAAAGTACAGGATCAAAATGAATTGCAAAATGATCGATTCGGACTATCAAGCCCGGTGTCATATTTATTCCTTTGACTGTTGTTTGCTTTACACAACGTCTTGCTCTAAAAAAAGCTCAAATTTTTATAAAAAAAAAAATTTTTTTTTTAGTACACTCTTGATATGGGATAGAAGCGCAAAATTTCTTTGCAAAACATATCCAAATAAGGAAGCCTATTCACGCTTTGAATATCAGGAACCTAAATTAAATTCAAATTCTGGATGACCTGCTATAAATTATTTTTACTTACAGTAGATTCATTACTGAAAAAATCTTCAATTTCATTGTAAAGTGTCTCTTGTTCATCTTTCTTAATGGCCAGCATATGAAAACAAAATGAGAGAGCAAAGCTCGTTGACTCATATCCAGCTAACATAAACATTTTTAAATTTGCCTTTATTTCATTTAAAGTTAGCTTTTTTTCCAAATGAATATCTTTTATTTCATTTATGTTAAGATGATCATATTTTTTAATCAATTTTTCGTCATCATCAAGAGAATCAATTAATAATTGCATATAATCTTTTCTGTATTCCTTTACACAAATTTTTTACTTTTATTGTAATTTAAGTTCTAAATTGTACAAAAGTTAATTTCCAATTGGAATAAATTTAATGTTTAAATGCTAGTGTTAAAATGAATTTTTTTATCAAAATTTAAACGCTAAAACATATATTTTTCTGTAAAGTGCCATAAATTAACTTGTGACATCATATCATCTGATATTAGTTAGTATATTTTTTTTTATCTTTAAATTTTAAACATCATTAAAAGATTTGTATTTGAAATTGATCACTTTTCCATTTATAAATATTTTCTCAATTCATTGACAAGATCAATTTTTAGAATGTAAAATATAAAAATCAATTGAAATAAGTTAGATATTGCAATAAAAAATTTTGGATTTTTTTTGCCTAATACAAATGCTTTTTTGTTCAAATGTAAAATTTATAGCATTTATATTGTCCTATTATATGCAGGAAAAGATGTAAAATATAAAAATTTTTTGTATAATTTTAGTGGCTAAACACATGCTTCATCAATAATTATATACTTCAATTAACACTTCATTTATTTAATTTGTTTAAGGAAGCTAATTAATTTTAAATTAAAAACTTAAGCTTTCTGTGGCCGCCACCGACTATTCCTAATAATAATTAATAATAATGTATTTTTTAAAATTTTATTAAATTCTTTACTCTGTGTATGAGACTTAAAGCTAATAAATAATAAAATTTAATTGCAACACTATCTAGCTTTAAACACATCGTTTTTTTTGCTACAAAATAGTTTTCTTGTTATTTAATCAAATTTAATTAATTATTTTTATTTTATATTTTTCTAATTTTTAGATTTTTTTTGCTATCTGTTTTGTTAATTTATCTAATGTTCAGTTTCAATCACGCACGAATGTCTTTTTTGTCAAAATGTTGATTTCTTTTTATTAATTAACTTTACCATAAAAAATGACGTCAGTAAACTATATCCAAAAAAATAGTAAAAAATACCAAAATTATAATAAACAAACAACAAATAAAAAATTATTTAACACACTTAGTTTTGCTATACTAATTTAATTTATTTTACCTAAATTAGTGATTTTTACCTCAATATTAATAAATTATCCATGTACTCATTAAGTTAAAACTAACTAAGTTTTAAGTTATTTAAGCCTTTTTTTATTTACTATTATCTTTAAGCATTTTTATAAATGATATACCAAAAAGAAATAAACCGAATTGCCAATACTTTCTTCTTTTTGCAGACGATTTGGCCAATTTTTTTATTTTTAATAAGGAAGGTATTCTTGAAAATACAATAAATAAATACCTTAAAGAAGTTGAGAAATGATTTTTCAAGTAGAAAATGAAAGTTTCTATTGAAAAAGCATGCTACACGATCTTTGAAAGAAGAACAAAATTCAAAATCAACTTAGACCTTAAAATTTACTATAACAATTTAAATTGTGAGGAAAATGTTAAATTGTTAGGCATTACGCTAGACTCAAAACTTAAATTTTGTTCAGCCTTTGAGGTTTAAAATGCAAATAAGAAGAAGAAGAATGGGATAGTGCAAGCGAAAATGAATTCAATAATGTCGGTACAAACAAAAGTCTACTATAGTGGGACTAAATTAGTTATTCCGCTTTTTCAATTTAGTTAAACTAAGTTGATCGTAGAATATTAACTATTATTATTATTATTATTATTAAAATGTTCGTAGTTCAGAACTTAAATGAAGAGTTAGCTTAACAATTTTATTAATAAATATTTAAATTCAATTAGGTTAACATTTTTAATTTTCTACAGAGGGTTCAAAAAATTGAGAACATACTGTATGTGACAATTAATTAAAAAATAGTGGTGATATAAATGGGAAAAGGGTCGATTTCAAATGCATATCTTTTAATGCTGCCAAAAATTTTCCAAAAATGAACGAAAAATAAACAAACCAAAATTAAAATGAATTGCTTAACAGCATTTGAACATTAAAATTTTCCAACTACAAATCTTATAAGCACAGCTTAGGATTAAAGCAATAATTACTTGATTATTAGAAATTCTTTCTTTCAAAGTTTTGTGAAATTCATTGATTATGAAGACTTTTGGTTCATTCGCTTTACTCAATGGTTATTTAAAATTTACAAAAAAAATTAATTAGATTTACCTAAACCGATCCGTTTTTTTATTTCGTTCTGAAAATTTGTAAAAAAAATCCACAAAAAGTCAAACTCAGGAAAAAAAACTTGGGAAATAAATTTTTAAATGGAAATAAATAGTAATCACTAATGATACTTGATAGTATTTTTATGAATTTAAATTTATAGGCATCAGCAAAAATTTTTTCACTGGCTTTAAAATATTCGTTATATGGTTTATTTTGAATATTTAAATCTATGCCATAAGTGCATTTCCAAAGAGAATCCATAGTTAGCTTCTTGAAAGCTCTAAAGAAAATTTAAAAAAATTAAAAAAAATTAAATTCATTCCTTAATTACTCTTGAATTTTCAGTTCAGATATAATGTTATTCCTTATTTTATTAATTAGTCTATCTATACATTCATTTAGAAGTGGATTCATCTAGATATAAAAATATTCTACATTATTGATACATTCGATAAAAATGAGCTACTTTTTCTAATTTTTGTTTAGAAAACGTTGGATTCATGATAGATCTCATTCGTTTCCATCTACCTGTAAATTTTTATTTAATTTATTTTTGACTGAGCAAAATCGGTTTACAATTTGATGATCTCATTAGATGATTGAATTCCCTGCTGTCAGCTCCTTCCATAGGATTTTTCTATTTTTATCAATTTAAAAATCAAACGCGAAAAAAACTTTTTACCTTTCGAGCCGAAAAATTACTAAATTGCCGTATAAATACTTCTTGTATAATATCCAAATCGCTGGTTACTAAAACGGGACTGTGTCCTTCAAAATATCTTAGAAATAAGAACTTTGAAACTTTTCTAATTATAAACGTTGTAATTTTTGATACCCAAATGTTTTTCCCAATTGCATAGTCCATTTGTACACATTTTCTGATTCACTCTATTTAGCAAGTTAATAAAATAAATTTGTATATAAGAAAATTTATCTAACTTTATTTCTAATCAAATCGAAATAGTTGCCACAGATAAATCTATATTTTGGTGTCTTTATACCTCTTTGTTTAAAATACTGATATTTCCAGACAATTATCCTTTATTATTTATTCAAAAATTAATAAAAAAAAATATTAGAAAAATATTCTACTGATAAGATCATATACATTAGATAGCTGAAAACAAGCAGAATGGCCACTTCTTTTGAAAAAATAAGCCACAAAATTTTGCCAACATCAAAAGACCAATCAGTCATTGTTTATCCTTATTTTTTTATTCAAACTGACTATTATTACTCTTTGAAAAAGTTCAAACTTTTTTTGCTAAAAAGTAAAATATTTTTAGAATGTAAAAAGCTTGGCTTTTTATTAATATAAATGATAAAAATAATTTTAACTTCCCTCCTTGAATACAAACATTATTTGTATTAGATTCTTTTTTAAAACAAAAGACTTAAATTTTAAAATCCTAAATTGACAACAGTATCTGGAACCTATTAATCTGGAAAATTTGTGACACATTGTTAAAAAATTTGCGCGCTATTTTTATCTTTCATTTTCATTTTTATTCCAAGCGAAATTTTTTAAAAGTATTTAAGGCTATTTTTGTCGTTTTATTTTTTGAAAATTCAACAGAAAGAAAAACTATTTCGAAACAGCATCTAATTTTAAAAGACAAAAAATATATTTTATTACTTTTGTTTATAAAAATATTTCTAATACATAATTTATTGATATTTAGATTCCTTAGTTTCTAAATTTTTTGTTCAGGAATTTTTTAAAAAAGAGAAACTTAAATAGTAGCTAATTAAAGCTATTTTAAAATGATAATTAGTTTTTATCAAAAAATCTTGATGATAAAGCTACTTTCAGTTTTTGAATAAAGGAAGTAAGCGACGCGTTGATTTTTAAATGGGATAATATCTAATTTTAATGTTTAAAAAAACACTTGAATATTCAAAAAAAAATTTAGTACTTTTAAAATCTGGAAATAATTTAGATAAGCTAAGTAATTGAGACTTTTAGATTTCATAATTAAATTCAATATAATGTTTAATTTTTTTATATATTTTTATTGTAAAAATATTTTATTTAATTTATAAAATATTTAATTTTTCAAAAAAAAAAAAAGTAAAACATTTTAACTTTGAAAAACAACCTTGATATTTTTAGTCCAAAGTTATTTTAATTAGAAGAATCTCAAAATTCTTTAAAAAAATAAATCTATGACATGCTGAAATAAAATAAAACGCATTTATTGAGTACAAATCTTTTCGTTTGTTTTTCACAAATTTAATTCGATTTAAAATTGATTTTAATTTAAGTTAAAGTGTAGCTTCTGAATGCTTTTCGAGTCCAGATGGTTGGTGTGATTTGGTAAAAGCGTAATACCGTTTCGAAGAAGCGGAGTGCCTTGATGAGCACCAAGAACTTTTGCTTCAAAATTTATCTCAAGTATATTTGCTTCATCATCACCAAGTCGTAGACAAGCCGTTTCTTTATCGTGTTTTTCTTTGGACGCATAGAAAACAAAACACATTTCGTATTCACCTTTTGACAGATCTGATTTATTTTTCAACTCTTTCAAAGATACTTGAGGACTTGATAAATGAGGCACAAAAACCACGTTCTTAAAATTTCCATCTAATTTCAAGCTAAAAACTACTTTATAAAAATGATCTATCTTCAAGTAGCCAAGATTGATGTCATATTTATTGCCATCAATTTTAACTATGTCCAAATTTTCATGATGATTTTTTATTTCTTCTTCTTGGAGGTTAAATTTGACATGATGTGATTGATCTATACCGGCAGACATTTTTTTTCAAGACGAATTTTATAAGTATCGAACTTTTCTGTTTCTTATCTAAAGCAAAAATAGAATTTGATTAGTCTAGACTTCTTCTAATTGACTAGGTTTTATTTGGAAGACAGATTTTTATTTGAATTGGTTAATAGCTTCCAAGGCTTTTACGTTATTTATTCTAATAAAAAGTAAAAAAATGCAAACTTTAGACTATTTTTGCAATCGATTGACAATTTTTTTTATCAAAAAAATTAACTTAACACTCAAACTTTTTTAATCAAAACATTGATTGATTGAATTTAAAAAAAAATTTGAAGTCTTTTTATACGATGAAGCAAGCTAATTTTTCTTTAGCTAGAAAATGTTAACTGACTCATCTTTTTGTCTCAATATTAAAATTTTAATTCTCTTAACTTTAAAAATATATTTGCAAATTTTCTTGATTTTTGCACCAAAGCTTTAATTTGAATTAACCAAAATATAGTCTTAAGTTCATTTACATGCAAAAAATATTTTACCTCATAAAACTTATCTATTATTGCTAGGCAACTTTTATTGTAACCAGGTCATGACAAATACATATATTTAATTACCCAAAAAAAAACATAATTCAATGATCCCAAGTTGGTCTCTATTCAATACAATCATCTTGCTCATTAATTTAAATTTATAAAAACTAAACATGATGGCTTAAAAAGTTTAAGGCAGCTTTTTTTTGTGAATGCTATTTGAAAAACTAAATTAATTGATTAAATAAAACATAAGGCTTAGTCTTTTGATAAATTAAAATGCGAACATTAAAATGAACATTTTAAATACAAGTCATTTAAGTTAAATATTCTTAATTTTTTTAACAGGTATTTGGTTAAATTTTCCAAGTGCAAGTTACTCTCAGAAAATCAAACTAGAAAAGTCTCATTTTTTCTTTAAATTACGAATTTTAATTAGTCGCTTAAATTCTAAAATGAAATTAAATATTTAGTTATAATTAAAATATTTTTTTTTGAAAATTTAATTGTTCTTTAGTTCAATTATTCTCATTTATTATTCTCAACTTGAATAACCAAACCTTTGTCAGTTTTCAATACAATAATAATATTATAATTAAAAATACTTAATTTATTTCAAAAATTTTTTTTAGTTGGATTATTAATATTAATTTAAAATCTGCTGTTCTTTTCTTTAATCAGACTAAAAATCCTGATAAATAGCATCTAATGTTTTTGAAATGTTGATTTTCTCTAAGAACTAAATCTAAATTAAAAGTCTGTGTTAGATTATTGTTGTTATGAAACTATCCGAATCTAATTTAATTTCTAAGGAGGGATCTTTAACTAAGAAAATATCCCGAATATAATTTCAAGCTAAACCCTGAATTTTAAATTAAGAACTTCTTAATCTGAAAATTCAATTCATAGTTTTTCAAGACGGTAAATTGAGAGAAACTCTTACAGAAGAGAAAACTGTGTGAACCGACTTAGAACTTTTTTTAAAATATTAGATAATTTATGAATATTTCTTTTATTAATGTTTACAAAAGCTTAATTTTTTAAATCAATAAACGTAGAACTGTCTTAAAATCCTGATTTTAAACTAGCTTCTTTATTTATAAAAATTCATTTTCTTAAAACTTATTATTTATTAGGCACACTCTCAAAATGAGCAGTCGAGTTTTTCCTTCAGGATGATAAAAAAAATATATTTTGTTTTTTTTTTATTAAATAATTTTTCTGTATATTATCTCATAGCTTTTTTTTTTTAATTTATTTCAGCTATTTTCTTAATCTCTAAATTTATTAATAATTTTTTTTGAAAAAATTGGCTCTTCTAAATACACGAGGGACTTTTCATTACATAATTTTTCATAAGCACCTTTTTATAACGTGAATTGAATTGATTAATCCGTATGATGAAATTTTCTTTGAAAATGCCACTAATTTTCTGTTTGAATAGCTTTTTTTTAATTTGAAATTGTCAATTTTTGAAATTTAATGCAACAATTTATATAAAATTAGAAACCAAATGATCATTATATTTAATTTATGTGAATTGATTAAGCAAAATTATTTCCACTTTATTTTAACAGACATAACAGATATTGACTTTTATTTCTGATTTTTTGAGATTTGATCAGTCTACATGACAAAAAATATTCCAACTTGATAGAAAAAAAACTTTAAAATTTAATAAGATAATTGATAAAAAGTTAATGTCTTAAACAAGATGGTGTTATTTTACTTAAAAAAATTTAAATTTTACAGCATTTTATTTTTTAATTCTCAAAGTCTTAAATAAAAAAAGAAAATTGAATTTAATTATTATTAAATCAAATTTTAGCGCTTCCTTCTCATTGGAAAAAATTAGCACTTTTATAATTAAAAAATGCAAATATCAACTAAATCATTGAATCAGCAATTTGATCAGCTCGTCAAATTTTGATTATAACGCATCTAAGTTGTAAATTTATCTTATTAATAATAAAATTGATTTAGACAGAATTGAAAAAATATTTAAGTTTTTAAAATTTTTTTATTTAAGCAAATTAAAAACAAAACGATTGCTTTAGTTTCCTTAGGAAGAAAAATACTTTTTTCAATAAAAAGAAAAATAAAAAGAAGAAAAAAATATTTTTTTCATTTGGATATTCCGATATTCTTATATGTTGCTAAAAAAACTACAATCAGATATAAAAAAGAAAATGTAAGATGCTGAATTGAAAGAAAATTTCAATACGGACAAGATTCTAAAGAATTCTCAAAAGACATGCTAAACAATCAAATACAAGAATCAACAGACCAATTGGCAGTGAATTTTTTCAATGAATAACTGAAAATTAAAGAAGATAAAGAAATTTTTTAATAATACTCTCAAGTCAAATTTTTTTCACTTTTTTAAGTTCATTGGTTAAATCGATAAGCATCTTATAAATTAAATTAAAATTATTAATAAGAATCATTTTTTAAAAACAGAAAAATGCATTGATTATCAATATTGCAAGATTTTTATTATCTTGAATTTATATTTCAATTCTGCCAATATTATGTTGATTCATTAAATTTTGGATTTTGATTTTAGCATTTCTATAATTCCAAAATTTTAAGTTATTATATATTTTAGAATAGACAGAATTGAATGCTCTTCAAATAATATGTCTAACTCTTTTTTTTTATTTAATTATGAAAAATTCGGAAAATTATTAAAGGAAAAAAAACTAACCAGTAACAGCAGTAACTCGTGAAATATGCCTAGTTGAAGGTGAAAATGAGCTTAAAGTAAGAAGGGTACAAGATTGGTTTAAAAAATTTAATAGTGGTGATACGAAAGCAATCCAAAGCTAACTACTCCCCAACTAACAATGTATCTTTACATATCACAATCGACGATGTCTCGTCATTTTAATTTGATTAAAAAAGCTAACAGACGTTTCCGAGTTATTCCTCATGATTTGACATATTTTGATATTCAAATAATTAAAAAATCCTCTAGATGAATGATTTTTCAGACTGATCATTACTTGTGATGGGAAGTGGATATATTTTGGAGATTATAATAGCATAAATCAATGAGTGGACCCATCTCAGCGAGTCGTGAAAAGAGGACACTTTAATCAAAAGCTGATGTTGTGTGTTTGGTGGAATTTTGATGGTGTTTGGTAATACACTTTAAGCTGGTTCCAGGCGGTTGTGCTATAAATGCAGAACTTTATTCTGAAAAATTGGAACAAATGGATGCTTCTCTTAAAGAAAAAAATACTCATCTTTGGTAAACCAAAAGTTAGGTTTGTTTACTAAAGATAACACTAGACCTCTTACAGCTATTATAACAATGGCAAAAACAGAAGAGCTGGAAGGGATCGAACTTATTCCTTATCCACAATATTTGCATATATTGGCAGTGTGAATTTTCGAACAAAAAACAAAAACAAAAAGTTAAATTTGAAATAACTTTTTTATTTTGATTTTAAAACTTTTTCTGTTAATACATAATATGTACCTCCAAAATTTAGTCTGTGCAAAATCTCTGCAAATCTGAAAAAAACTAAATGTATTGAGAAATTTAAAAAATTGAATTACAGAATTTTTTCCCACTTTGATTTTGTGTGATACCAACTATGTATCAGCTGATACAATTTTCAGATCAAGTTTTAAAGTCAAAAGTTATTTCAAATTTAAATTTTTGTTTTTGTTTTTTGTTCAAAAATTCACAATGCCGCAGATATTTCTCCTTTTGATCATCATTTTTTCTCTCAATGTCTTTTTTTCTTAAAGGACGGCATTTTACTAACCAATACCTAGTTAAAGAAGGGTTTTATCAGTTTATTGGCTCCAAAAATCGTGAATAGTACAAGAGAGGAATCGAACTCCTCTTTGATAGATTACTAAAAATTTTGATGATTAGCTAACTATTGTTTTTTCATTGATAAATTTAAAAATTCAAAAAAAATACCCAAAATTTTTTGACTAATCCAAATAAAATTCTCATTCTGATTTTTTAAAATACAAAGCTAAAATAAACCAGCTAGTTTTTTAAGTGTTAAAAATTGATGATTATCTACAGTTTTATTCGAACAATCAATCACTTATTAGAATAATCAGAAAAAAAAAAAATTTAAAATTAAACGGGATTTTTGTTAAAAAAGAAAGTTTAGTTAAAAAAATTATTGATATTTAAGCTAATATCACTTATAAAATTTGATATGAGACTAATCTAAATTTTTTAATGTAAAAATAAATTTATATTTATTTTTAACAATAAACTTAACACAATTGTGTATCTATGAATACTAAAACTAATTGTACTTATACTTACTAAATGAACAAGAAATATTAAAATATTCAGACCCATTGACTATGAGCATGCCAAAGTGCATTATTCAAATACAGAAAAATTAATTTAAATAATAAATAAGAGTATTAAAACTCAAATAATTTAATGAATTGAATTATAAAAAGTTTTAAAAAGTAATAAAAAGACATGACTATGAACCCAAGCAATATTAACTGATTTGTATAAAGTCAAAAAATTTTTAAATTTTTTTTTTAATCAAGTATTCTAATCTCCTTATTGTCAATAGATGAAATATCATAAAAAATTAATTTTATAGATTAGAGGAAAATTGAACGATAAACACCATTTTGAGGATCCTTTGTCAATATTCACTTATTTAGCCAATGGAAAAACTCATCTTGTCTCAAGATCCCGGATTCAGAAAGACTTAAGAATCTGGATTCAAAATGATTTAAAATGGCATTCTCAAATTTGCTCAGTAGCCTCAAAAGCTAACAGAATACTTGGTCAAATTCTTCATGGTATTAAATTTAGGACACAGATGGTCATTAAATTACTTTATACAAGTCTTGTTAGGCCTCACTTAGAGTATGCTATTCCGGTATGGTGCCCATATCTAGAGAAAGATAAAAGAATTCTAGAGACTGTTCAACCAAGAGCTACTCGTGCTTTCTCCGGTTTTAAAGATATAAACTACAAAGATAGACTAAAGGCTCTGAACCTGACGAAATTAACCGAAAGACGCATAAGAAGTGACTTAATTCAAACGTTTAAAGTTTAAAAAAATATTGATCAAGTCAAATGGCAATATCCACTCACTTTTTCAAGCAGAAGTTCAAGAGGCTATCCATACAAAATTAAAAGAGAAATAATCAAAAATTGTGTAAATAATCAGAAATAACCACTTCTTCACAAACCGTGTAGTAAATGGCTGGAATAAGCTAGGAATGGATGCAGTGGAAGCTGGATCTAGCGTTATTATTAAAGCAAAAATAGACATAAACTTTCACTATATTTTTTGCACATAATCTGTTGTCAGATTTACGTAATTTTTCTTTGCAATAAATCACTATATAAATGTATACTTCATTATAAATGAGCTTTTTCACACTTAATAAAAAATATTGATTTCTGACTTCAAAAAAAAAACTTAAGTGGAAAAATTCAAAATGTTCAATCACTACAAAATTCATAAATAATTCATGATTGCTCGTTTTTTTATCTGCTTTATTTAGATTCTACAATTCTAAAAATAATCTATTATATCAAATTTTAAATGTAAATTTAAAAGCATTTTGTTTAAATATATCCTATTTTGAAAAGCAATTTCCTCTTTAATGTAAAATTAATTCAATTAATTAGAAAATGTTTAATTTTTAATCTATATAAATAAAAATTGATTTTTTGGCTTTAATAAAAAATTTGAAAAGAATTTTCAAGAGACAAAAAATGTGTCTATTCCCCATTTTTTTTAATGATAAAATATTCACGTTTTTATCAATTGTGAAAAAAGCACTATATATTTGCTATGGAGATTCAGTGATATAAAAATTCGCGATGCATGTGAAATGATTAAGCGCGCGTGTACGATAAAGTAAATCGAGACATCCATCTTAGACTACGAAAAAATCAAATTTCTGCATTTATGCTTTTTTAATAAAAATGATCAAAAACATATCACACACAATATTTTCCCCTGATTCCTCAAACTCGTATACACTAATAACAAAAAATCTAACAAATATAATATGCGTAAAGTTATCATCAACAAACACGTATTACCGTATTCATTCAATATTGTTGTTTTTGTTAAATTATCCGTTTTTTCCTCATTGAACGACTAAATTAAATTATTCAAAATGAACACAAGCATGTCCATAGCCAGATACAAAACACAAAAAACAAAGATCTTATAAACTTTCATAAAATTAAAACCTCGTGTAAAATAAAGAAAAAAAATAACTTTTTTTGTTTAGATTTATTTTTGAAAATCTTTTTTACTTGGAAAAGATGTCGAGTGAGTTTAATGATTAGCAAAATTTATATAATCAATCTAAATTATTATTTTTTCCATAAGAGCAAGCCAAAAAGAAAAATCAAAAGGTCATGAGTTTGCAAGAGTTTCATCAGAAAACTCGAATAGTCAACGAGGCGCCAGCTCAGTCCTCTATTAATTGGGCAGATGAAATGGAAAAGCTGGATGACACAGGTATTTTAGTTTTTTCTTATTTAGGAAATTTATTTTTTGAATAATTTTTAAAACGAGTGTTGACAAATTAATTAAAATAAAAATAATTTAAATTGAAAATTTTTAATTCAAAAATTAGTCAAATAAATTTAAAATATTAACTCTGTTAAATTAATTTAAACATTAAGAAATCAAAGTAAAACCAGTTGACTTCAATTTTGACAGATCTCAGCTTCCCACAACGACAAAAGCATATGCCGAACCGGACATTGACTTGAGTCAAGTTCCAAACAAGGCTCCGTTCACCGCCCACATAAGCAACATAAGCTTTGAAGCAAACGAGGAAAAAGTTCGCAGCATACTACCTGGAATTCTGAATTTCAGGGTGTCCACAGACGATCGTGGCGCTCTCAGAGGCTACGGATTCTTAGATTTTATTGATAGAGAATCACTTATCTCAGCTTTGAAAAAAAACGGAGTCGCACTGCTGAATAGGCCGATGCGAATTCAGTTGGAAAGTAACCACAAACAGCAAAGACACAGAGAACACGATTTGCGTAGTGATGAAGCCGATTGGCGTCGACACCATACCGAAGAGGACACGCCACCTTCTCGCTCGTACGGCGACCAACAAAGACGCAGCTATGGACAGCAAAGAAGAGGCGGATACCAACAAGGCTATCATCAAAGAGAACACCAAAGAGAGCACCAAAGAGAACATTATAATCAAGGCTATCAGCGAAGACAGCATTCCGGCTATAAATCGCATCGTTTCGAAAATACCGAAGCCGAAACGCAATCTACTTCTTCGGCCACATCAACACCTACAGTATCTATGACTGAACGACCCAAGCTGAATCTAGCGCCAAGGACTAAAGCTACTTCTGAAAACAAAGAAGAAGCAAGCGAACAAAGTTCATCTATTTTCGGTTCGGCCAAACCGGTAAATACGGCTGCACGTGAAAGAGAAATAGAGGAAAAATTAAAAAGAGATAAGCTAGAAGCTGAGCGACTTGAAAAAGAAAGAAGAGAAAAAGAAGATACCCAAGAGTAATAAAAAGTTAATTATTTAATTATGTAATTTTTTATGATGATTTAAGGGAAGAGTCCGCAACTCAAGAAGGTGATTGTAAGTTTATGAACAAAATAAATTGAAGAAAAATATTTTAAATAAAATTTTTAAGTCCATGTTGCTGGAGGTAAGCCAAAAATTCATAAAAATGACAACAATAATAATAGCATTAAAAATCGTCCCGGACCTAATGCTTCGCCCCAGCCTAGATACCAAAAAAATTCTGAAAGTGAATTACATAAAGAAAATCCGTGGAAGACGAAGTCATCAGCAGCCCAATTGTTTACCAAAGACAATTCAGAACCTGTTAGCTTTCAGAGAGGCGCTAGACAGCCTAGTGATGATCAACGCCGGTCATTTCCTCAAAAACGAACCGAATACTATAATAAAGACAGAGCGTCTAGGGACAACTACAATAGGGATAATAAAGATAAACGAAATACGGACCGAGTTAAACCTATGTAATTTTTTTTCAAATAGGTTTTGAAAAATTAAAGAACTTTTAAATTTTTTGTTTTTAGGAATAAAAATTTGAGGGGCGAGAGACAAACGGAAAACAGACCAATGAAACCTAAAGCTGATTTAGTTAACTCAGAGTCTACACTGAATAAAGGAGCTAATATCGATTTCAATAACAAATTTTCAAATTTGGCTATTGATGTTGAAGATGCCGAGGAAATATTCGAGGATTCAAACAATGAACAGGAAGAGTAAATTGATTGAATTAATCAGCCGATTGTTGTTTTCTATAACCGGTTGGACCTCGAAATGAAAAACATTTCGTTTTGTTTTAATTATTTTTCTAAAGTTTTTCTTCATTGTTTTATTTTTATTTTTTTAATTTTTAAAGCAACCAAAAACAATTAAGGTCATAAAACTTAACGAAAAAAAAACTAAAAAATCAAAATTTTTTTTCAATAAATATTTTAGTGAAATTTTTTTTTTGTTTTAAATTTAAATAATTTTAATTCTATCGTGAGACTCATTACTAAATAGATTTTACTAAATTTGTTATTCTCAATCAAATCTGGACTTATGAAAAAATAACAGATGAGCAAAAATGTCAGATAAAAATCCTCTCAATTATCCTTTACTAATGTGGATCATATTTTTATGTTTTTGAACAAAAAAATTTGTTTTTTTTTTCCTGAGCATAAGCTCAAATATTATTAAAATAATTATAGAAAATCTCTGAGTTGTTAGGAATGTGGATAGCTCTCTTTTGATAATAATGGTGATCGTGATTTATACAAAATAGTAATTGTCCCTAAATAAAAATTAGGCTATCCCTAAAATCGGAAACTCGACTGAGATGTCCTCTATAATACGGACACGAACCCTTTTAGACTATAAAGCTTACTTAACATTAAGCTAAAAATGATAGTTTTAGAAAAAAATCAATTTGAATTTATTGAAATAAAAACAAACAATAATAAAATAGTTTTAAATTGAATACAATTAATTTTTTAATTTAAATTTTCTTTCCCTTTTAGGGGTCAAAATTTGTTTTTCAGTGTCAATAACACTTTTTAAACTCATATATGCATATTCTGAAAAACAATTCTGATAAACAGAATTGTCAATATTAACAACACCATTAGCCAAATCTTCAGGTTTACATATCAAATCATTTGAATCAACTTTAAAATAATCAATAAAAATTTTTGAATTAGAATTGAATTTTTGTTTTCAAAAATCGATGCAATAAATTTATGAATTTCAAATTTTTTGAATAACCTAATTTTTTTTTCTTAGTCTGTATTTTATATTTTAGAAATGTCATGTCCGTGTCCGTATTTTAGGAGACATGTCAGACAGTCCGGATTTAAGAGATAGCCTAATAACTATCAATATGCTTTTTTTTCCACACTTCGAATTTTGTTATTAAATGTATCTATTGGCAATGACAAAATAAAAAATATTTAATATAAACATTTCATTTGGTTTATAAAAAATAAAAAAGTCAAATTAATTTTTTGTTAATCAATCATAATTTTTTCGAATTAATTCATAATTTTTTTTTGGTTATTTGGTTTAGTTGTGCTTAAGAAAATAATGGGCGTAAATTTTATTTTTTAATCAATCTAAAAACTTATTAATAAATAAATATATAAAAAATAAAAATAATTTATTTTAAAAAAGTATAACCATATATTCATTTGCAAATTTTATGTAAAATTTGGTAAATTTACTTAAAAAACAATTTTTGTGATTAAATAAATAAATTGTTGTGTTGTTACCTTAGATTCAATCAAATTTAATAGAGACTTTTTCGAGATCTTAAGCCATTTATTGTGTAAAAAAATGCAAATTCAAGTTTAAGAACAAATTGAAATGATCATGCTCAAAAATTATTTTCAAAATAAAGCTATTAAATATTTTACAAATAAGGTTTATTTATATTTTAATTTAAATATTATTGCTTCCATTTTTTCTTTTAATTTTTGTATTCAAATTTTTGTCAAATTAGAGGTATTGGCAAATTTTTTTGTTTTTAGCTAATTATTGAGGAATATTCCTGAACCTGTTAAAGCTTTCCTTCAAAATTTTTTATTAATAAAAAGCAAATTTCTTTTTGAAATGATTTAACAAAATGACACTTTTTTCTTGGGAAAAGTCCTTTGACGCATAACAAAGCACCTTTTTAGCATGATAATATAATTTTTTTCCGCATAAAAAAAATTAATACTTACAGCATAAGGAATTTCTTCTTTCTTATAAATCCGGCAATTTTCTTACTGATATTTTATATTCTGTGCATATTCATTCATATATGGCTTCAAATGTTCAATTATTGATACTAAAGATCGTTTTTTTTTTTTAGAAAAGCTAAATTATTTAAGCAGTTTTAAACATTTTTATTTTTTAATTAAAAATCAAATAAGTTAAAAAAACAAATAATTTTTTTTCTATCTTTTAATCAGTAAATGGTGAAAATTGATTATTTACATATTGGAATGTACAAAATTTTAATGAATAAAATAAAAAATATTTTTATTAATTAAAACACTATTTTTTAGATAAATACATAAATATTCATAAAATCTAGAACATTTGCTATTTTTACATTATATCGAACAATGAATAAGATATTCTTTTTTTATTTTATCAAGACTAGAAATTTAGAGTGAAAAGCTTTATTTCTCCTAACTATTTTATCTCAGTTATAATTTAATGGACTTGAAACTCCATTTTTATCACGTAAATATAAAATGATATAATATCGAGCACAATCTCACTTGCCATAATTTAAAATATTTTCTACTATATTTCTACATTAATCTAAATAAATTAAAATAATCCACTCTTTTAAATAAAAAAAATTTTTTGATTATCAAAATTTTATTACGAAAAAATAATTTTGATAACTACTAATTAAATTTAAAAAAAAATACTAAAAGATGCTTATACAATTATCTAAAAATTTTTCCTGGGTTAAAGATAATGTTGATTTTTAATTTAGAATTTTGTGTAAAAACTTCTTTTTTCCTGTAGAAAAGTCACTGGCTGTATGGGCATTTCCGTTAATTAGCCATTTTGTTGTTAAGAGACCTTCGACTCCAACTGGACCTCGTGCATGTAGTCTTCCTGTGCTAATGCCAACTTCCGCTCCAAGACCGAATCTATAGCCATCAGCCATTCTAGTGCTCGTATTCAAAAATACACATGCACTATCAACATGCTTCAAAAAATATTCTGCCACTTGGTCTAAATAAAAACATTGTTAATTAATTCAAAAATTTTCCTATTTATCCTATTGAGTTACCATTTCTAGTGATTACACTTTCAGTATGATTACTACCAAATCTGTTAATATGCTCGACTGCTGAATGAACATCATCAGCCACTTCAATTGTAAGCTCCAAGTCTGAATACTCATGGTTTAGTTTTTTAGCTGGTGGCAACTCAGTAGTGTACTTTTGAAGATTTGGTCCAGCATAAAGTTTTACATTTTCCATTTTAAATAAATCAACTATTGACTGGAACAATTGGGTATTGACTAAATCTCTATGAATTAGTAAAGTTTCCATTGCATTACAAGCTGAAGGATAATCACATTTTGCATCTTTAACTGTTAAAATTTAGTTTTAATAATTCAATCTACTTTTTTTAATTTAAATTTGAGTTTCGATTACTTACCAACTTTAAGGGCAGTCTCAGGATCGCAATCTTTGTCCACAAAAACATGGCATATTCCCTCAGCATGTCCCAAAACAGGAATAGACTTGCTATTTTTTTGAATATTCTGAACTAATTCATTTGAGCCTCTTGGAATGATTAAATCAATATATTTAGAGTCTAATTGAAGCAAATCATTGATTTCTTCTCTGGTATTCAAAAGTGATATTGTTTCACGAGGTACATACTGCTCTAAAGCATCTTGAACCAATTGATGTAAGACCCGGTTGGTGTTTAAGGCCTCGGATCCTCCTTTTAGAAGCAGTCCATTTCCTGATGCAATGCTTAGTGAACATATCTAAATTGCAAAATTTTAATAAAAAATTTCCAAGAAAATTTTTTAATTCTTTACCTGAGGTAGACTATCTGGTCTCGATTCAAAAATGACAAGCAAGACTCCGATAGGTACTGTTACTTGCTTTAGAATTAACTCATCAGCTAACTGAACACTCTTGAGAACTTTACCCAAGATGTTAGTATTCGCTGCAATTTGTTGCATGCCATCAGCAAGAGTGATTAATTTTTTCTCGTTTAACAAAAGACGTGATTGCAATACTTGGCTCAAGTCTAATGATAAAAAAAATTTAATTTGCTTTTAAGCAGACATAGATAGCAAGAAATAATTACTATTTTTTTTGGCCAATTCAATATCGAGCATATTAGCTTCGTAAATTTGTCTTGAATTTGCCAACAACAATTGAGAATAGTCTCTTATTATTGTGCTTCTTTTGTCGGCAGGTAAAGTCTGTAATATTCTGCCACCGTTTCTAGCACTAAGTGCCAAATTTTCCACGCTGACTATTGATGGAATTGGCTCATTGGTGAAAAATGTTCCAACTTTTTTACCATTTATACAATCTACAATAGCATTTTGCTGCTTTCCATTGCAAATAATCACTGAGCAATCATTTTTCAGAGCATATTCAGCGGCTGTTATCTTTGATTCCATTCCTCCAGTTCCAACGTTGGATTTTTCGCCAAAATTCAGTAAACTTCTATCCTCAGCCGGGCACAATGTTTCCATTAGTCTTGATCCGGGATAATCAGGTGGACAATTGTAAACTCCATTTACATCTGACATAAGCAATAAAAGGTCGGATTTAACCATTGTGGCCAAATGTGCAGATAAGCTGTCATTGTCATTTATATTGAGAGAACCATCAATATCCTGTGTCAACTCTGGGGGGTATCCAATGGCGTCGTTTGTATTCAATATTGGAACAATCTTAGCTTCCATGAGGTAGTTTAAAGTCGATTGAAGATGCTTCAGAGTGTGTTCGCTTTGAAAATCGGCTTTAGTCACCAATACCTTCAAAAATTTTTAAAAATAAAAATATATTCTATGATTTTATTTTTTTTAGAAAATGTAAAAACAAATACTTGAGCTGTTTCAATGCCGTATTGAGAAAAAAGAGATGAGTATAAAGACATCAATCCATTTTGACCGGTCGCAGCACATGCTTTTTTATCCAATGCAGACTAAAATTAAAACTTAAATTTAAAACTAATTGACTACAATTTAAATACTTTTTCTATATTTTGACAAAAATTTCCATTTGTTTCTTTTAACGATTTATAAATCAATTCTTTACTCACTTTTTGTCGGCCCAAAGCAACAGCACCACTTGTTACCATAAGCACTTGTTTACCAGAGTTTTGCAATTCAGACACCTTAACAAATTTCATTTAATGATTCTATTTAATAATGAATATGAACAAAAGCTGACCTGTTCAACAATGGAAGCTAGTCTTCCCAAAGCTATTCCTGATTGATCTTCTCTAGTTATCACAGCACTGCCCAGTTTGACAACAATTTTTTTTGCCTCTCTTAGTTCTTTTCGGCTATTGTAGGACTTGAGCAATGAATCTTAGAAAAATTTTAATTCAAAACTTGATTGATTTTTTTTCAGAAAGAAAAATTTGTTACTTGAAAATGAAAATTTCCTATGAAGGCTCATGTAACCTCCTGTAGCTTTTTTCAAAATTATTCTATTCATTCTAATTTATTCTAAAAATAAAACAATCTGCTTGAAAGAGCCACCAAAATAAGTTGCTTTTTATACTCTTTAAGAATAAGCGTATATTTATTTCTCAAATATATCAAAGTAAGTGATAATCAAAAGCTTATGAAAACATGATAAGAGATGTTTTTGAAAAATTTTATTTGACAAAATTCTCAAGAAAATATAATCGCAAAAAATTAGCTAAAAAAACTTTAGAGCCTAGTTCTACTTTGATTTAAATACCAAAACCATGCATCAATCCGAATTCTATTAGAGTTTCAAGGTAAAAATTTTAGTCAAATTTTCATCGCCTTAAATACTCTTGTTTAGAAAATTAAAAACTATGCTCGGGTTAATTAAATTTGATAGAATTTTAAAGCTATAAATTGTTAAGTAATCTGACAAAAACCACAAAATGATAAAGGTTAAAGTAGAAAAATCAAAATCTTATCATTTTCTACTTTTAAAATGAAATGAAATGAATTCCAAGCCAATCCTATCTTATTTATCACAATCAAATTAAATTGTAAAAATACCTCAAATTTCATGCCCTGATTTAAACTAAAAATTAACAACAGATATTCTATTTTTCAAAAAAAAAAAGAATCTAATAATTTAAATTTAACAACATTAGCCTATCTATGAAATTATGAATTATTACCGAATTATCATTTACGATAAGAAATCTTCTGATAGATAATTAAATTTTTTTTAATTTTTATTCAAGATTAGGGTATCTTTTTAAAAGTGGCCTTGAATTTTAGATACTGAATTACACTTTGTTCTATGCGAGTTCATAGTCATCTTGTTAGTAGCATTTTAAATGATTTCATTTTAAATGAAACTATGTTCATTCACAGACCTAATCAAACAATCATGATAAAAATTATCGAATTACGAGGTTATACAACTTTTAATCTTTGACAAGCTATTATCATCAAAATGATAAGGTTACCAATTTAAAGCTAAAGTTTGTGTTCTCATTTAACACAAACCAACTATTTTAAATTTAAAAAAAATCTCTTCAATATCTCATATATCTTGGTTTTGATACTAAAATATTGTTTGATTTAAATTTTGAAAAATGCCGAATGCTTAATTAGTTTGATTGCATAAGATTGAAAAAATGTGTAATACTGAATATTTTGCCCATTAGTTGTCATTGAAAACTGACTTAAATTATTAAAATTTGCTTCAGATTTATACCAATTCAACTATAGATAAAAGTAAACCATGATGACTATTATGATAATAAAATTGAGATAACGCTAAAAAAGACAAAGCGAAAATTATCTCAAAATTGTATTCAATATTGATTTATCTTTGTTTAGCATTAAGATAAAATATTTTTATTTTAAAGATTAAACATTTAATTTTAGATTAAATTTTGGATCAATCATTAGATTTCGTTTTGAAGGATTCAATTTTAGAAATTGTGAATAGGCTAAAATTATCTATCCATGTCATGGAAAAACAATTCGGAGAGAGAAAGATAAAAAAATTAGTTTTTTTTTTAGTATTATTTATTTTTTTTTCGTAAAAGCATATTTTTTTTCACCAAAAAAATTAAGAAAAAGTAATTCAGAATAAGATTGATGTTGTTTTCTGATCTGGTTTTATTTTGGAAAAAAAACTTATGCTTTGACGGCAAACTTTCTCTGTGGGAAAGCTCTTTCTCTGGCCAATTGCTTGGCTGACTTAATCGAAGCTTCATGCTTGGACAAAGCTCGTCGAATGGCTCTGGTTTTTTTCAATCTTAAATCCTTTGGCTTGTATTTTTTGCCTTGATAGAATTTTCGCAAGTTCTCTTTTTGAGTTTGATTGATTACGGTATGAACACGAGCAATCGATTTGCGGATTTCACGGCTATTTGAAACAAAATTTAGCACTTTTTCATAAAAACATATTTAAGACCTAATCAGTCGCTCATAAATCAGTCCTATCGATCCAAATTTGTTAAAATATATCATTAAGATCATTTAAAATAACATGCTATCATCATTTTTATGAATTCGACTGAATAATTTAAATATAAAACAAGCTTACATTTGGGACAATTTAGTGGCATTTGATCCAGTGACTTTGAAAACTCTTAATTGAAGCAACTCCTTGAAAAAAAGGCTATCATTTAAATGGTTCAAACTTGATGGAATAAAAAAGATAAAATTACAAACTTGTTTCAAAGTATCAAGTTGTTTTTCCAACTCTTCTTTCTTTTTGCCTCTTAAATCTCTGGTTTTTACTCGTACCTAATAAAAAATAATGGTACACATTTTTCTTTTAAATTGTTGCCTAGGTCTTGACCTATTGATCATATAAATTTGGTCGTGCCATTGTAGTGATTAAATTGGATTTTATAACTCAATTATACGAATCAATATGGCTCGACCGAGATAAATAGAAGTAATAAAAGCAATACGTACCATTTTTGTTGTTAAATTTTGGTTTCTAAATTCTATAGTTCTAGTTGATCTTTACTAGCAATGATTTTTTTTAAGTGTATGTATATGCACACAAATGCTTGCAATTTGAATTTTAATGAGCAAAGATAAATTGCATGCATTGAAAGCTGCAGTTAGAAATAAAAAAATTTTAATTTTGTAAGACAATTCATGTAAGGTTCATTAAAAATGTTTGCAATATAAATTTGATGTGAAAAAATATTCAAAAATTGTCTTCAAAATTTAAATGCTTTCTTGTTTCATAAATTTGATCAAATTTGTTTAACAAGAATTATTCTTTTTAAGAAATTTAGAAAAAAAAAATGGACTAAAATTCATAAGATTTTTTCAAAATTTGAATAAAAAAATAATTTTTAAATTTTGAATTTTGATTTTTATTTTTTAAGTCTTATTTTATAAATTTGTATTTGCTTAAATTACAATAAACAGTATTGATAAACTTTTTTAAACTATATTTCAGATAATTTTAGACTTTTAGAAGTGACTAACTTTTTAATTTTTAAAATTTTAAATTTTACTCTAAAATTATTTTGAATTGACTTCTTACTTAAAAATCAATATTTAAAGAAAATTTTAACCAACAATTCATTATTTTTTAAGAGTGGAAAATTTTTCAAAATATCTCTGTGATCGAAGCGCATGTTTAACCCCTTTCATCAAAAAATGGGGAACTGGTTTCGACTGGGTAATAATTGTGGTGAAGATCATCAGCTCGATGTTTTAACCTCTGAGTCAGATCAGAGGTGTTGTTCAGAAAGGTAATAGAAAAGGAGATGAGCACCTCTCCATTATTCAATAGTATAGAAAAATGTCGATTATTTAATGTAGTACCGTTTTTTCTCGCGTAATATTCTTGGGATATTAAGCAGGACATGTCTTTAAAGCCCATGGGTAATTTTATGAAATTATTGATTTTTTAAAACTTTAATAGCCCTCGAACATTAGATCAAACGGATATTTTTTTAATTTATTATTTGATTATTAAAAAATTATATAATTGATATTTGAAAATTTTTTTATTTACAAAAAGTTTTACATTAATTATTAAAAAAAAATAGACTTATCTATTTAAAATAAAATTAATTAAATAAAATATTTAAAGTCGCCTGAACATAAAGTTCAATGTTATTCAAAATTTCTGAGTAAAATTACCTTGTTTCACTTAATGTTTCAAATTATGTACAGGGGTTATTATTATTGCAAAAATTGCTTAGTTTCATGTAATTTCCTAGAGACATTAGATCATGTCTCATTTAAGTTCCCAGTGGAATATTACGCGAGAAAATACGGTATTTCAAGCTATTAGCAATATATAAATCATCTATCAAGCTATTTAAAAAAAGGAAAAAAATTTTGCTCCAACTTGTGCTGGAGACAAAAATTTTAAATGCGTCAGCAGCTTAGCATTTCATAATTAGAAATTACGTAGATTCTGAAGAATTTATCTGAAATGAAACAATGAAGATCAAACTGTGAAATATTTGGATGCTGTTATTTCTTTGTTTAAGGACCTAATTAGTAGTATAGTATAGTGGTTTATTGCAGCGCATAAAATGTGACAACAGATTATGTGCAAATAATATTATGAAAGTTTTTTATATTTTTGCTTTAAAAATATCGCTTGATTGAGCTTCCACTGCATCTACTCTCAACCTTTTCCAGGCATTGAACACACGGATTGTGAAGAGATGGTATCGCTGGGCACAATTTTTGATTATCTTTAGATTTTTTTAGATTTTTTTTAATGAATGGCTTGAAAAAGTGAGTGAAGATTGCCATTTGACTTGATTAATATTTTTTTAACTTTAAACATTTGAATTAAGTAATCTCTCCGTCGCCTTTTGGTTAAATTCGTCAGATTTAGAGCCCTTAGTCTTTCACTGTAGTTTTGATGTTTAGAACCAAAAATGGCACGAGTAGCTCTTCGTTGAAAAGCCTCTATAATTCTTTTATCTTTCTCTAGATATAGGTACAATATTGGAATAGCATACACTAAGTGAGACCTAACAAGAATTGTAAAAATAATTTTTTTTTCAAATGAAATTTTCTGTCAAAAATATTATAAAAATTTCAAAATTTTTATTTTTGATTTTTTTGTTAAATGACCATTTTTGAACTTGATTGTATCACTGTAGAAGGTCAAAAGGAAAAATTTTGAAATCTTTGTATCTTTTGAATAGATTTTTCAAGTAAATATTTATTTTTTGAATAGTTATGATTTTAAAATTTTCTTTAAAATTGATATTATTTTGTAAGATTATTATATAATTTTTTTAAATATTTTTAAATCTAAAAAAACATGAAAAATGCTTGGTGCTTCTAATGTAATTTAAACTTAGAAATATACTAAAAATTTAAATGTTTTATACCAAGTAATTTGGATTGGGGTTATTGTATTTGATTCCAAAAAATCAAAACAAGTTTTTATCAGATGATATTTGAAAAAAAAATTTCAAAAAAAAAATTTATTAAAGATAATCAAAAAGAAAATTCATGTTTTTTTTAGAATTGATTCATTTACATGCATTGTTATAAAATTTACCTTCTTTTTTAGAACATCTAGTAGTTTTTTTAGCTTGAGTATTTTTTTGTCCAAATTTAAATATCTTTCTTTGCTTATGAATAAATTTTTAGAACTTTCCATTTTAAATTTTTGCTCAAAAAATTGTTGATTTATTCTCATGTGAATAAGAAATAGATCATTTAAATGACGTCTTTCTTTTTCAACTTTGCTTCTCAATGAATCCATCTGATTCTTTTTCCATTCCATGTCTTTGCTCTTGTAGCCATATTTATTCAATACGACATTTAAAACATTAGGCGTGTACTCAAGTGTTTCCAAATCATGGTCAATTTCAACTTTAGTCAATAGCCTATTGGCGGTTTTCATCAAAACCATTCCTTCAAGAATTTCTCGCATCTCAGGCTGATAATACTTTAACTTTATTCTTACAAGCAAATTAAAATTTCTTCTTATGAAATAGCAATCGGGCACAATATTCAATCTTTGGCTTTCACTTTTCATATAAAACTTCATAGATCTATATGACTCTGTGATTACTACACAGAGAATGTTGAATAGAATAATAACCACAGTTATTACATATAGACAAAAATAAATTGTTCCAACCGAACTGTTGTGATTATAATAATACTGAAAGTTCAACTCACCAAAAACTATTCCAACCAAAGTAAGACATGAATTTTGCAGGGTACTATAAGATTCTAGAGTTTGTCCGAACATACTCATTCCAAATAAAGCAAAACCAATAAATATAGCAATATAAAAAAGAAAAAATTGATATATATTGAAGCATATTGTTTTAATAGATTTAACAATAATTTCAAATGGTCTGAAAATAATCGAGTATTTAAACAGACGCCCGAATGATATTATGTAAAAGCATGAGAAAAAATTTGAAAAATTTTTATAGCTCTCAACGCAATCGACAATAATTTTTCTTGTGTGAGAGCCCTGATTGTTTCCAAAGCCTTTTAAAAAAGGATAAAAGTCTGATTTGTGCAAGAATGTGAATTTATAGAGATAGTATATGGACATGAAGAGAAAATAAAAATTGAGTAAATCAAGTCCTTCCATGACTAGTCTCTGAGTCGACAAAAATTCACCACTTAAAATATCTTGAATAGTTTCGTAACCATAATAAACAAGAAAAAAAACAAACAATACAAAAAGATAAGAACGGCGCATTCTTATTTTGTCTCTGATGTTAAATGAAAATATATCATCTTTAACTTTGACTTTTCCTGTCGGATTTATTTCTATGCTTAGATTGAATACAGTTAGATAAGAATCAATTACAAAAAATTCCATTTCAAAAGCTCGTAAATTTTTTGATATAACTCCCGAAGCTATTTGCACTGGATCGAACAACTTTGAATCCTCTTCGTGATTATCCGCGACAATTAATTTTTTATCAGAAGAAAAAAATGGAAAGCACTGAATATTTTTATAGATATTCTGGAAATATAAATCAAAAGTTGTTTTATCACAAAAATTTGGATCTACTTTTTTGATAGTGTCACGGTAATAAAAAAGGATGTTTTTATCAAGAGATCCGTTCTGCTCCTAAAAAGAAAAACGTGAATGAAACTTGAATTAATTTATTTAGAAAATTTTTATATTGAAATTTATTTTAAGACTATATATTTATATAATTATAAAACTAAGTAATCAGAAAAATCAGAAAAATTGAAATCAAAAAAAATTTTTTTTTTCAGAATTGTGCAAAAACCAAAAAAAAGTCATTAAGCTCATTTCATTGTCAAAAACTTTCTTAAATTTTACTGTAAGATATAAATATTTAAATTGTTATCACTAAAGAGTCCTAGAATTTTAGATTCCTTTTTAAAAAAGCGAAAAAACTTTTCTCTAATAAAAATTTAGTTATGTTAAAAAATGGCTTTTATAAAAATTTTTAATTTGTTTAATGAACTAAATTTGCAATATTTATAAATAATGGACTTTCTACTGTTAACTTTTCAACTAAATAAAATTTAATTTTTAATTTATTATTTTTCACATTTTTAAAAGCATAAATTTAGCAAAAATAATTCGAGTAATTCTAATTAATTGACTTGACTTTTTGAAAAGAGGCTCTTTTCAAAATGTCTTGGAGACATTTTTTTTCCTTTTAAATTTTTATTTGTTTTAAAAATTTGTTTTTATTGCTTAATTTTTCTGTCTGCGGAACAATTTTTGTAAATAAGAATTATTGTTTTTCTTTTTTGTGCCAAAGTCTTTATGATTACAAAAAAAATGACTGAGTTAAATTTTTTATCAGATTATAGTTTTCAAATTTGTTAAAAAAAATTTCTAAACACAGTTTAATTTCTTTAAACTTTTAGAAATTACAAAAGTTTAAAAAACTAATTTAAAAGAAAAAAATTAAAAATCTGCGAAAATTTAATTTAAAATTTTTTGATCAAATTTGAAAATTGAAATCGAATCAATAAATTTTAACTAATACTAAAAATACGCTGGGTTTTTGGTTCTGATTCTACAAATAGGCCTTATTTGTGTAAATTTTTTTCTACTTTTTTACAATCTTTTTTTCTTTTTTCACTAAGTTTTTACTTGACTTAAAATAAGATTTAAAGTTAAAGTTAAAACAATTATATTTTTTTTATATAAAATTAATTAAAATTATTTTTAAATGATTATAAAACATCTAATTACCTTAAAATATCCTAAGTCAAACGTTTCGTGAATTATTTGTCTTATTCTATTATCATAATCAATGCTTTGTAAATTTTCCAAGACATTGTCATTGAATTTTAATTTTTCAGTTTTAATTCTTGAATTAATTTCATACAATTGAGGTACATTAATTTCATAGAGATAATACGTAGCTAGTATTAACTCTAAAAGTATAAAAATGCAGATTTCTATAAAAGCTGATGTCCTATATAGTGATGCAACCTCACTTAAACTCTTTTGAACTAGATCATGTGAATCTAGTATTTTTTTATCATTTCTATCTTTTTTTTTATTCAAATTTTTTGCTGTAAAAGATTCATTTGATTGCTTATTTGGCTCATAAACCGCATTATTATTTGTATTTAAAAAAAAATCGGATGAAGCTGAATTTTGATCTGAAAAAAACTTTTTGTAATCTTCTTTTTGTTGTAAGTTCATTTCTTACATTTTTTAATTTTGATTAAAGAATCAGTCGGTCGACTTAGAATTTAATGATTAGTTGGCGCAATTTATTGATTTTTAAATTAAAATTTTAAATAAGAAAGTTTGAATGATCATACAGAAAAAATCTAGAAATAATTATGTTTTTTTTCCTTATTCACTCCTTGTGGAGCATAGGGTCATTACTTTAGATATACATTCATGTCGATCTTTGGCCTTCACCCTTGCTTCTCCTCATGTCATTCCCCTTTCGATTAGCTCTTTCATGATTATTGACCTCCATGTT
>PJRA01000263.1:2950073-2964191 GCA_016987375.1 Brachionus koreanus | reverse complement strand
GACTTAATGGCTCTTAATTTGTTCTTTTGTATAGTTCAACATTTGACAGTGTCTCAGGCTAGTATATACCCAGAATCTTTTGCAGGCTTCCAATATGAAAGATTTTCTAACTTCTTTTGTCAGATTTACAAATCCTGCAACATTCATTTTCGTACATTAGTATTGCTTTTACTACAGAGTTGTTCAGTTTGAGTTTTGTTTCCTTGCTATAGCTAGTTGATTTCCATGCTGGTCGGAGTCACGCTAAGGTAATCTTTGCTTTAGCAAGTTTTTTCTTAATGTCTCTTTGTGCTCCAATTGCTATACTATTAGGAATAGTGTCTGTGAAAAAATTAAAAATCTGCGAAAATTTAATTTAAAATTTTTTGATCAAATTTGAAAATTGAAATCGAATCAATAAATTTTAACTAATACTAAAAATACGCTGGGTTTTTGGTTCTGATTCTACAAATAGGCCTTATTTGTGTAAATTTTTTTCTACTTTTTTACCATTTTTTTTCTTTTTTATTTTTAGAACACTTCTCACTTTAATTTTGACTACGAGGCATAAATTATTAAATTATTGTATATTATATTTTCTGTGGTAAGCCATATGATCTTAGTATGGGCCCACACGGCTTCTCTGTGTATGTATGTTGTCAAAGACTTTTTTGAAGTAAATGAAATTAAGATACAAGAGGCTGTTCCATTCGATACTTTGTTTTATTATGTTCTTAAGTACAAATATCTGGTCTAATCAAATTTTTGGTTGACTTAGACCTTGTATTAGAATACAAAATGGTCAATTAAGAAAGTTCAAAAACCCCAAAATTACTCGAAATATTAAACGAAATGGTGATATAGTTTTCGGGTAGATTTTATTTGATCTTTAAGTGAAAAGAGATCTAATTGAATTGATCAATTAACGTAATTCTCCGAATTTAGTGACATGTCTTTAAAATAGAGTACTCTATTTTAGTGACACTCTGTTATAACATGTAATAGGTTCATTTGTGACATGTCATTAAATATTTTAGTGACATGTCACTAAATATTTTAGTGACATGTCACTAAATTCGGATGATTACGTTATTTATAAAACTAATAAAGATTTCAAAGAAAATAGTTTCTGTATTGTGAAATTCAATTACAAACAAAACAGAAATTCTTTCTTTTATGATAAATTAAAATCTCCTAAAATAAAATATTTTTAAAAGGATACTGCAAAAAATTCAAAACACTTTTTTGCATCTTTTTTACTTAAAATATTTTTCTCTCTATGCAAAAAAACAAATAAAAAATACCTTCAGTAAGATTTTAATTCATTATTGATTTGATTTTCTAAAAAAAAAAAGAAGGTAAAAATTTTATTTTGGACAAAAAAGATGCAACAAATTTAGCACTAAAACTTTAAAAAGGCTTAAAATCAAGACTTAAAATAAATATTTCATTTCATTAAGATCTTTATTTAAAAGTTAAAATTTAATTATATATGTGTACAAAAATTGAGGATAATACCTTTAAAAGATCAAAAGTTATTCAATTAAAACATATAAGACCCAAATTTATTAGATTTTTGAAGAAAGGTCATTTTTTAGTGTTTTCAAATCATATCTTCTTGAAAACTAAACAGAAAAAATATCAATTTTAGAAACTAGAAAAAAAATGCTTTTGATCCTCTAAATTTCACTTTTATATTATATTTGGTTCATCATTTTTTTTCTAAATGAATATTAGGACAACCATTTTTGGCCACCCGTTATGTTACACTTTTAAACAGTATTTTTTAAGGATATTTTATTTTTGTAAATTTTAATTCATCAAAATAGGAAGAATTTTTGTTTTGTTTGTATAATTTGAATCTCACAATCCCATTGTTTCGAGAACTTTTTTGAATATAAAATAAAAGGGTGTTTAAATATTCGTATGATTTAGCATACAGTGTTAGTCAAATTTAATTGCACTATTTTTACTTAATTGAATTTTGTATGATAATCTATCTTAGTTATTTATTTAATAAAACGAAATAAAAATAAAATGACAATTTGAGAAATTATGGAGCTAATTTCGTATTAAAAAAAAATTGTCTAATTTATAAAAAAAATTATTTGAAATTATCTAGACCCATTTTATACAATAACAATTAAAAATTACAAAAAAAATTAAAGATATTTTAAAGATATTTCAACTGTAAGTATTGACTTTGATTCTGCGAGACTAATCCAGCTAATAAAGCTACTTGCTTGAATTTAGATGAAACATCTACATTGAGATTTTAACTTTTATAACAAATTTATTCAAAGATCAAATGTGTTTTTATTTAATTAAAACTTAAGCTTTTGAATTAATTTAAATTTTTAATAAAAATTTTAGAAAAAACCGCTTCCTTATTTAGGAATGACTTCGGTTTTGAAATATTTGTCTAAAAGAATTCAACCATTCAAACAATGTGTTGAAATAAATCAATCGCCAGAAGCAAAAAGCACTAATAATTCAACTATTAAGAAAATTGAAAGAGAGAAAAAAGTCACAAAGAGATTTGGAAAAAAAAAGCGAAAATTTAGTCTAAAATTACAGCGTTCTATCAAATCAAATCTTGAAGAATGTAACAAAAGTATCAAGACCCCACTTAAAGAATCCAATTCAGCTATAAACTCGAATAATGAAACTGAAAAAATGGAAATATCGAGTCAAATTTTCAATGATCCTTATAAAACAAATCAAAATTCAATGTTAAATTCACCAATATATTCAACTAATGGTGATTTTTTTAACAGAGATGAATTCTCGCCTCTTTCTGTAGAAGTAGACTTTGGATACTCAGGCGATGTTAACATTGATCATAAAAGAGCAAGCTGTTCCACTTATGACATTGATTGCTATCCATTTCAATCAGTTTCAAACTCAACTCCTGAAAATTGTAGCGAAAATTCCATGTTGACATACAATACAAAGTATGATGCTTCAAATTATACTAATGACGATGCTATAATGTCCACTACAGGTTCTTTGATTCAACAATCTTCCAATTCAATTGATGAAAGACAAGAATCAACTCCGAATGGTAAATCATTCAAAAGAGTTTCTAACCAAATTACAAAATCCAAAACTACCTATTTTCCCCAATTCGGCGAATCAAAAACAGATGTAAAAAAAAACACTGGTCTTGGTAGAAAATGTCGACGATCAAATACAACATATACAACCCGTTCAAATCAGATTATTGACTATTTTACTAATTTGGAACTAAGCAAGCCATTGCTAAAAACAAGTTCACGTTATAATAATGGCAAGTCAGACAAAAAACTAGAATCATCCGAGGATTTTAAAGATCAAAATTCTGAGGACATTTATTCAATGTTTAACGACATTGAAAAATTGCAAGATGCATTTTTCAACGATTCATCAGTTAACAAAAATGAAGAAAGTGTTGATAAAAATGGAAGTTTCTACAAAAACATGGATTCGGTTTCACCAACCTCATCTTTTGAATCTTACAGCAGTCAGCAAAAGACTGAAAGCTCAGGCTTTTTAGATTACAGCAGTGGTTTTAGATCCAAATATGATCACGAGAATAATTCAATTGAAAATTCGATTGAAAAAGCTAGAAAAACTGTTTGTTCGCCAAAGATTAATCCACAGGTAAAACTTAATTCTTATCTAAAAAATACAAAAGAAATTATAATAGAAACTTAATTTTTTTTATATTTTTGAATTTTGATTTATCAAAACATCGATCCAAATTAAAAAAAAAATAATTATTATGTTTAAAAGAACGGTTTGGATCACTTTTAATGTCTTATAAACCCAATATTTTTATACAACAAATTAAAGTTTGTCGTTTCCATTTTTAAGATATTCTATTTCAAAGCCAACATCGTTTGTGGTTCAGGATTTAAAGCGTCTCAAACCACCAAAAAAAATTTGGTTGGTTTGAACATAAATTTTACCTAAGAGAAAACGCAAAACATAGATCATTTATCACTTATTTTGTAGATAAAAGTTTGCTCTTTCATAATGTTTGGCTTTACAAACCTTTATATTTTTTTCTAGACAAATAGATGATATTAAAGTTTTGGTAAAAAAATAAACTTTGATACTGTTTCTGAGGATCGCCCCAACGCTTCCTCGTATAAATTTTGACCACCAGAACCTATATTACTAAAATTGTTTGACAAAAATTTAAAAAAAAAATTAAGATTTTTAAAATAAATATTGATTTAGAAGCTTTTATTCAATAATTGGAGCTAGGAAAAATTTAAAATTCATCGTAAAATTTTTGATTTTAAAATTTTTAGCTTTAATTAATTAAAGACAAAATAGAGCGCAAAAGTTTTAGTCAAATTTTTTTTTTTAATATATAATTTCTAAATTTTTGATGATAAAATCTGGTCCAAACTGCACTGTTAACCTAGGCCGGTTCTTTTTTTACTAATTGAAACTAAATCTTAAGCGATTTTATGTTGAGATTTTTTTTTATCCTATGACTAAAGTAAAAACCAATGGATCAAAAAAAATTCAAATTCAAAGCGAAATGGTGAAGTTGAGAACTATTTTTTTCGTTAGCAAAGCTAATTTTCGAAAGCATTTAATTTTGTGGACATTTTTTCTAAACAAAATAATAAAGATTTAGATTTAAAAAACTTTATTCACATGTATCAAAATTTTTGACTTCAAAAATATATTTTTTTAAAATTTCTCTCCGCTTCACCTTCCCATTAAAAGCTAAAATTAATTTAATTATTCTATTATTTATTTAGAATTCAATGTTGTTAGAAAATTTTTCTAAAATAAGTCCAGTTCGTGGTATCGAACCAGTAAAAGAAATATCAAATCTAAGAGAAAAAACTGATGAAACTGCAAATAGCTTGAATTCCACTGAAACTTTGATAAATAATAGCAAAAAGGATTCTACATCGAGTTTGAATCATTTCAAGAGGGGTCAACCTTATAACAGATCATCGAAAAAAATAAAACAAATGTTCAAGAGTGTATTGGAAAAACAAATGAACGCTTTGAATAAATTGGAAAAATTTTACGAATCTCAAGTGATTTTTTTGGAAGAAAATCGTCAAAGAGATTTGCAGCAAAATCCGGAACAAAAGGAGTTAATAAATCAATTGTATGATGAAAGACTAAATAAACTGGAAGAAAGGGTGCAAAAAAATTTACACTTAATAAGTGAAAGCAAAGCAAGCCGTCAAGGTTCAAATAAAGAAAATCGAGCCAAAACCCTCACACATACTATTTCTCAAATAATGTTGCTCAAGCAATTGCAGAATCAAAATGGTTTGCAAAACAAATCAAGAGCTTTGATAGATTTAAAATCAAATATAATTAATCAAAACAATTTATTGCCCTCAAAAATGGGGATACGCGTTAAGCGACACTCGGATGCTTTTGAAACAACAAATAGCCACAATAACGAGAGTGCATTTAAGCGACATTTGTCCCTGCCTTTTAAACAAAGTAAGAACATGTCTTTTGATAGATCCAGTCAGTTGTCAAGCAAAATTGCTCGCTCTCCAAAAATGACCTCTCTGGCTTATTCATCATCTAAAGTAAAATACAACAAATACTTAAATTCGGCTAATGCTTTGACTTCTTCACCATTGACCCTCGAGCAAAACAATCCACTTAAAGTACAGTATCAAAAAAATAACAAAAAATTTTCAACTTCTACTGAAAATGTTGCTCAATTGAAAAGAATTAATGATGATTTAAATTCAGAAAGTATTAATATAGTTTTGACTGGTTCCAAGTTTGCTCAAATTAAGCGTCAGAATAAATCTGTTAGCTCATTCAAATCAGATTTTGTATTTGATGATAAATCTTTTTATACTGCAAACGATGATTCATATCGCTTTCACTCGACAAGCAATGGCCGTAATTTGTCTTTTTTCAGTTCAGTTGGATTCGAGAATAGCAATCATTTGATCAAATTTGCAGCGCCAAGATTGTCTGATTGTCACATTCATTACAAAATTAAGATGGCTTCAAAAAATGAATTGGTTAGAAGCAGTCAGAATTTGAACGACACTCAAGTGCAAAACTCTAAGTCAATGGCTTTAATTGAGACTGAGGTATAATAGATTATAATTAGTGTACAATTTTTTTACTTTTATTAATTTATTTATTTAATTTATGATTTGAAATTAAGTGCTCTTAAATTATGTGTAGATAGTTTGTCTTGATAATAGTTTTGTAATTAGATTGTTTCTTATGGTTATTTATTTATAATTAATTTATTTATTTATTAATTTAATTTTTATTCATTTGATACTGTATTTAAAATTTTTAAAATAAATTTTTTCAAATTTAGAAATCAATTTTTTAATTCAGATTCAACTATTTTACTATTTAACAAATAGTTGAAAATTTTTGGAAAAAAATGATTCTGTTAGAAATTAAGCATAACCTTTAACAAGTTACAATCAAAAATAATTTTGACTTGAAACATGAGGTTCATCAAAAAATCATCAATAACCCTATAACCCTATATGCTAACTAGCTCCTTGCAAAAATCGCATCAAAATATGTAATCAAAAACAATCAAAACAGCTTGTCAGCTTATTCTATACATATGCTAATAGAATTAGCATAGCATAGTAGTAAAGTGGTTTATTGCAACGCATAAAATGCGTAAAATCTGACAACAGATTATGTGCAAAAAATATAGTGAAAGTTTATGTCTATTTTTGCTTTAAAAATATCGCTATCGAGCTTCCACTGCATCCTCTCCTAGCTTATTCCAGCCATTTACTACACGGTTTGTGAAGAAGTGGTTTCTTTGGGCACAATTTTTGATTATTTCTCTTTTAATTTTGTATGGATGGCCTCTTGAACTTCTGCTTGAAAAAAGTGAGTGGATATTGCCATTTGACTTGATCAATATTTTTTTTAACTATAAACGTTTGAATTAAGTCACCTATTATGCGCCTTTCGGTTAATTTCGTCAGGTTCAGAGCCTTTAGTCTATCGTTGTAGTTTATATCTTTAAAACCGGAAATAGCACGAGTAGCTTTTGGTTGAACAGTCTCTAGAATTCTTTTATCTTTCTCTAGATATGGGCACCATACCGGAATAGCATACTCTAAGTGAGGCCTAACAAGACTTGTATAAAGTAATTTAATGACCATCTATGTAGGAAATTTAATACCATGAAGAACTTTACCAAGTATTCTGTTATCTTTTGAGGCTGCCGAATTAAAGCTCAAATAATTTGAACTAGAAACACAAGATCTAGACAAAAAATCATCAGTGAATATAGAACCTTCATGTTCACATTTTATTCGTGATTATTGCATAAAATTTATTCTATTTCTTAATTTGTCAAAATAAGAGAAAAATAGCTTTAAAAAAGATAATTAAATTTGATTTTTTTTAAAGCTTATAATGGAAAATATTGATTTAAATTCAAATATTGTTAATTTTCAAGTTTCAACAAATAAATTGGCTGAAGCTTTGCAAGAAACATCAACTTCTCAATATAAATATTTTTGTATACAAAAAAGATCTCCAATAATAATTGATTCATTGAAAATGAGTGACAAAATTGAGCATATTTTTGAGAATATGGTAACCAAAGAAATTGGAACTTTAGATAACAAAATTCAGCTAAATAAGAAAAATTTAATAATAAGTTATGAAAACCGTTTTTGTTAAACAACGAACCAACAAAATTTTGAGTGGCTTTTTTTAGTTTTTTTTTTTTTCTTAAAAATTAAAAAAATATCAATAAAAGATTTAAGAGTCAAAAGAACATAATTAAATAATTGCTTCTCAAATTGAATATTTGTTTGAATTTTACCAACTTGGAGATGATTATAAGAAGTGCCCTAAGAAGCAAAATTTAAAATATCTAGCTAAATTTATAGGATTTAGTCAAAACATCATTCCTTACGATCTAAAATTTTTTTTTTTAATTTTTCTAAGCATTTAATTAATAAAACATACTATTATCAGATTATATTTTTTTAAATTAAATTTTTAAAATCAATCGCTAGTAACGACAAAATTTAATTAGGCTCATAAAGTTAAAACAAAATTGCATATATATGTTTCTATTGATATAAGTTTTAGTAAACAATGTCTCAAAAAGATGATTTTAAAATTGAAGAGGATAAAAATATAGCTTTTACTATTTTGAACGAATTGGAATTCCTTGAAGAGCGAGAGTCCATAAAATTAACCGAACTTTTTGATAGTCTTATTGCTACTTTTTTAGAAGAAAATCAAGCTAAGGAAATAAAAATTGAAATAGAATCAAACTATAATGGCCTTAAATTTGGAAAAGATTTTGAAGAAGGCGATTTTAAACAGATGCTCAAGGATTTTCGTTCAAACAGGCTAATTCATGCAGTTTATGCAGTTAAAATAATCGATGAGGCAATCAAACTACTCAAAAAATTACCAAATATCTGCGAGTTTTCTTTAAATGAAAATGATGAATGCATTGTTGTAGGGGACTTACATGGCCACTTTGATGACTTATTAAACATACTCACTCGTTTCAATATTCCAGGAAAATATTACTATTTTGTTTTTAATGGTGATTGGGTTGACAGAGGAGAAAAACAAATCGAAGTTGTCTTGGCATTGCTTTATTCATTTGTTTTGTTTCCCAATCGGGTATTTCTTAATCGAGGTAATCATGAAGACAGAGCTCAAAACAGCCATATGAACTACAAACCATGTTTTAAAATTGCCACGCTCAAATATTTTGGCAAATATGGCTCCGTTGTTTATAATAGATTTGATGAGTTATTCAAAAACATTCCACTTGCTACAATTGTAAACAACAAAATTACTAAACAGCGTTACTTTGTCGTTCATGGAGGTATCAATGACTCATTAAATTTGAAAAAAATTCAACAATTGGACAGAACAAAGTTTGGCTCGATATGCAGAGCAGCAAATTTAGATAAAGATTCTTTGGAATTTCGACATTTAAAAGATGTCATTGATATGCTTTGGAGTGATCCGCAATCAACTTCAAAAGGTATTGGATTTAACAATGTGAGAAATATTGGAAAATTTTATGGATCTGATGTTACAAAAAAATTTTTATCAGATAATAATTTAAATTTAATAATAAGGTCTCACGAGTGCAAACAAAAAGGTCATGATATTGGCCATGATGGAAAGGTAATAACAGTTTTTAGTGCATCAAATTACCATATGGGTAATTCAGGATCAATTGTCAAAATATCTACCAAAAAAGTAAAAATAGATTTACTTACTTATAATTCATCTAAATTCGATGAAGAGTCTAAAAAAGTAGATGACGATCTTCCACTGGCCATAAAAAAGTTAAGATCGCATCTATACATGTTCAAGGATAAAATTTTAAGTGAGTGTTCAAAATTGGATATGAATAACAGAGGCTTAATTAAGATTAAAGATTTTTTATTCATACTTTCGAATACAGTTCCATATATACCATATGAAAGCATTAAAGATAGATTGTGTGAATGTGATGACACGACCAATACTGTAAAATACAAGACGCTTTTTAGCCATGTGCACACAAGTACCAAGTACGAGTCGATTCCTGATTCAATTACAAGTAATTTTAACATGTTGGTGTCTGTATTTAATATGATTGACTCGGATAGTAATGGCTTTATTACTCAAGATGAATTTAAAAAAGCATGTAATATTATTCTTAAGTATTTGGGAGCCAGCTTTTCTGAAAATGAAATTCTTGAATTTATTAATTTTATGGACAAAAATAAAGATGGAAAAATTGATCTGAAGGAATTTGGTGAAGCATTTACAATTGCATGTTCAAAATAAAGCTTTAATTAAATTTAATTTTTTTTCTCTATTAGTAGTCTAAGCTATTAGGAAAAATTACTATCAAAAAATGTGCATTGAATAGGCTAATAAAAATTCAAAGTTAAATAAAACGGAATTCACATTCGAGAAATTTTTTAAGTTAAAGTTCGCGCGATACAAAACTTCCACACTATCTTCAGATATGGATTTCGACCTCATTTTTAGATTCTACGTATATGAAAACCTAGAGTTAGTCAAAATTTTAGGGAAGGTCAAAATTTTTTTTTTTGACCAGGAGAGTCTGAAACTTTACAGCCTTATATAAAGTATATCTAATTTAAGCTTTTTTATCTCAGAATTTTTTCAAACGAATCTACTCGATCGACACATTTTCTGATATAGAAATAAATATTATGAGCTGATTATCTTGAAAAAAAAAATTGAGAGTTTTTTCGGAAAAATTTTAAAATTTTTTAACTTTTTTCAAAACCCCCCAACCTATATATTTTTATACAAATTCTAAAACTAGACAAAATTCTGAATAAAACTATGGTTTTACTTTTTTTAATTTATTTAGTTTAAAAATTTTTATAATCGCTCAAAAAGTGTCCTTTTTTTTAAAATATTTTCATTCATTTCATTCATTCATTTTTATCACTAAATTTATTAAGGTTTCATCAAAAAATAAAAAAAAATATATCAATTAAAAATAAATCATCATCAAAATACACGAAAATTAAGATTAATTTAGTAGAAAAGATTCATCAAAAATCTTAAATAAATCAAATAAAAAAATTTATGTAAAAAAAAGTTCTAAATAAGTTAAAATAAACGAGTTTAAGTATTTTAATCAAAATTGAAAATAAAAATATAAAAATAAACTATCTCAATAATGCTCGTCATAAAATGATTGAGCATCTCAATACTCAAATATTTTCTTGAGCATACCAAGCATGTTTTTGGCTTTTATAATACAGCTATCGATTTGATCATTCCATTTTAGTTTGTTATTCACCATTACACCAATATTGCGCTCATTAGTAGTCTCAGCTAATCCAACTCTGATATCATTCGCGTTTAACATTGAGATTTCTTGCCTGGCAATCTTTGAGTTGCCAATATGCATTACTTAACATTTGGACTCATTGAACTCCATACTCCAGCGCTTCGACCACTCATCCATCTTATCAATGTCATCTTGAATCAGCATTTGATCACCATATATACATTTAATTTGAATTCCAAATCTGCATTTGATTCATGACGACATTGAAAATATTTAATAATTGGAAATTAATAATTTAAGCTTTTGATGTAAAATTTTCATAAAATGTTTTATATATTTTAGCTTGATTCAAAGTAAAAAATATTGATGTAAAAAAAATATTTTGTTAAGTTGTTTTTTATTTGTTGCAAAAAAAAAATTTAAATGATATAAACTTATTTTTAGTTGAAAAAATTTTTTTTTGATGATATATTTGAGTAAAAATTTGATGCAAAAATCTGATTTATTTGATTATTTGATGATGATTTATACCTTTGTAGTATTGCCAATATGCTTTAATACAGTAATAAAACTTAAAAAAACAACTAATGTAAGGTTGCAATATATTTTTAAAAAACTTTTGATGTGCGATAAATTTTAGGTTCTAAACGTTAAATCAGATATTTGAGTTAATTCTGAAGTTTGTTCTTCTATGTTGAAAATTTTAAAATGACTATAACGGTTTCTGTGCTTAGTTCTTGAATTTTTGAGTTGAAATTGAGAAAAAAATGTTACTTTGAAGAATAATTTCATTTTGCATGATTCCTATTTAGTTTTTTCTATGATTATGAAAAATTAAAATCAAAGAAAAATTTTAAAAATAAAACTTTTTATTTTTTCACAAAATAAAATGCATGTTCAGTAAATAAAACTTAATTTTTCTAAGAATCTTTATTTAGCCTTAAATTACAAATGAGTTAATAATATTTTTGTGATCATAGTATTTTTTCATATTAACACGTTATGTACTAAATTTAACTTTAGTTACAATTTATTAGATATATAAAGGCTTTTTTTAGATTACTTTATTGAAAAATGAAACTTTTTTGGCATTTATTTAATTCAAAGTAGTTTAAGAAAATTAAAAAGATTGGAAAAAATATGCTAAGGAATTGGGTATAATGATGCCTATTTTATAAAAAATATTCTCTCTAGCTTATTTTTTTGATTTATTATTTAAAAATAAAAAAATATTTAATTAAATGTTAACAATCGATTTTTTTTAATTTTAATCATTTAAAAATACAACTTTTTTATAGACAGTTAAGTTTAATTTCCATCATTAATTAATCTCTGCTTTCTTTAGATCAAAATCTTTTAAATAATACTGATGGAGCAAATAAGAATGAGCCTTTACAGTTAATTAACATTTTAATTAAAAAATGCTTCGCAAGGATAAGCAAATAAATGTAGAAAAATGATAACAAAAATCAAAATAAAATATTTTAGGTCAATTTTGAAGTTCGCTCTTCGCTGTAAAAAATTGTAAAATAACTAAAACGGTTTCTGAGATTATTACTTGAATTTTTCAGTTGGAATTGAGCAGAAAGTCATTTTAAGTCAAGTCTTTTTCCGAAAAAAAAGACATTTTTAAATTACATTTTTTTAAGTTGAAATTTTAATTTAAAAATTAAATGTCAAAATTTGAGTTTATTTAATTGTAAAGCAATTTATCTTAATTTAAATATGTAAATAGATTATAAAAAATAAAAACGAAGTTAGGGGAAAAATAATTTTCACCTACTAATTTACTTAAATAAAAAGACTGGAACAAATATGCTGCTATTTTTATCATTTTATGTTGATAAAATTTATTATTATAGTTAACATAAATAAATTATTTTTAATTTATCTTACAGGGGTAAAAGTACGATAACATTTTAGGCATTATTTTTTGAAATTCATTTTACCTTAATTGGCAATTTTTAATTGCGTCTTTATTCTTTTTAGAAATCTGATCACGTACTAGAATACATATTTAAGGAACTCAACTTTTATTATTATATTCATTTCATTGTATATCTTATTTAATAAAGTGATAGTAAAAAATAATTTTTCTTTTAACCTCCAAATATATTACATTTGATTGAAATTGAGAAAAAATTTACATTGAAAAATATTTTTATTTTGCATAATTACTATTTAGTTGTTTTTTCTATTATTTTGAAAAATTAGGATTCAAAGAAAAATTTTAAAAATAATATTCTGAATTTTTTCAGAAAAAAAATTTAGTTTTTCAATAAAGCTTTATTTAGGCATATTGAAGTTTATGATCAAAATTTTATGATAATGCTCAAAAATAATTTTTTTTACAAATTTCTAAGAAGTTTTTTGAATGAAAAATTAAATGCAAAAATGCTTTCATGTTTAGCATAGCATGTTAAACGATATCCAACTATTGTGCATAATTTTACATTCAGAAATCTTTTGCAGAAACTTGCAGACATAAAAAATCAAGTTAAGCATTGAATGTTTACTTTGAAAACATGCTTCTGCAATAAATTTTTTACTCAAAAATATTTTAAAATTTTTTTTCAATGATAACTCTTAAGCATGATCATTTTAATTTTATCAGTAACTTCAATTTGCCTTTATTTAGTGTAAATTTTCAAATTAGTGAATTAGTTAAATTTCTTGTGATCATAGCATTGATTCATATTAACACATTATGAATTAAACTAAAATTTAGTTACAATTTATTTTTTGGTATATATTTAATTTTAAAGCAATTTATCTCAATAAAAATATTTTAGAAGCAGAAATGTTTTTGCGAAACAAAATTAAAATTTTTCCACAAATCATTTCGATTTTTTTGCATAAAAATGTCAAGTTTAAGCTTGAATTCATTTTCAGAATGGATAAACTCAATGTATTTTTATGATTTTCTCATTTCGTCGGAATGAAACTCAATCAAATTTCAATTTAAATAAAGTTTAACAAAATTAAAAAAGAAATTAGAAAAAAAATAATGTTCACCTAGTAGTTTACTTAAAATTTAAAAAACTGGAAAAATATGCTAAGGAATTGGGAATAATGATGCTTATTTTTTAAAAAATATTCTCTCTAGCTTTATATTTTTGCTTTATTATTTTTATGTTGATAAAATTTGTTATTCTAGTTGAGATTAATAAATATTTTTTTTAATTTTTTTGATGAGCTTTAAAAAGGGTGTATAATACAGTATGTTGCAAAGGTTTAGAAATTTTTTTATTTGTTAACACAAAGATTGTTTTTATGTGTATAAAAGGCGGTAAAATAGAAAAAAAACGGTTTTTTTGTAAAAATATTTATCTCTGATCAATCCAATAACGTAA
>PJRA01000263.1:2927970-2946183 GCA_016987375.1 Brachionus koreanus | reverse complement strand
GGAGTTGAATAAAATGATTTGAATTGTAATTTTTCTTGATCATTTACTGATAAAAAAGTTGCTTTATCAAGTTTCCAGTTTGATGGTGTTTTTTTATCTCCTACAACTAATAATCTGAAGCCTTTTAGGTTTGATAATTTTTTACATTGTTCAGTGGGTTCTGATATTGTTGTAACAACAATCCATTTATCAGATAATTTTTCTTTGTTAAATTTAGGCCTTTGAATTATTTTAAAATTCAAGTGCTGATTGTAACTAAAAAATCTGATTGAAAATAAAATAAATAAAAAAATTAAGATAATATATATTAATCGAATAATTTCGTTGTTCTTCAATTTTGGAATCATTTCTTTAATATTATGGTTATTTTCAAAAGCTATTCTCTGAAATAAAACGAAATATTACTTAATTTTTATAATAATTTTTTTAAGAAAGAATATTTTTTAGCTAGGCATTATTTTTCCAAATTCAAAGCATATTTTTTCAATTATTCTATTTTAAAACGCTTTTAGGTGAATAATAACAATTTTTTTTACTTCTTTTTTATTTTTGTTTAACTTTTAAAAATTGAAATTAGTTAGATTTTCTTTTTCGATAAAATGAGAAAACAAGAAGTAACTAGCGGTGAAAGATTTATGTGTGGTGTAATCATTTTATTTGATTTTATACTTTTAGAACATAAACTCAAGTGGAAACATGACAATTTTAATTGTAAGAAAAAAAAATTAAATTATTTTATGCAATAATCTTTAGGTTTAACAAAAAATTTTTATATGAAGATTATCTATTTGAACGAACTCATCGTATGGTTTTGTAATTATCTGCGGTTCTATCAAAATGACATAAATGACTTTATTGATCTTTAAATAATGTGTTTTAAATAGGTTCTAAATGAATACTGATAACTTCAAAATCTTTGCTATTCTTTATCAATTTTATGAAAAAATGAAGTTACAGAAAGATTTAGATGCGATATGCGAATGGAAACTGTTATATGGTATTGGTTTCTCTCATAAAAAATGTAAACTTATCATTTTTAGTTATGATTCTTCATTTCAATTTATGCAATTTGGAAGATTGAATGAAAGAAATAACTGCATGGCTAAAATCAATATCATAGGATTTGTAAAACAAGAGCTAAATAGCTATTTTAAAGATTTTTAAAATCGTTCAAAAAGAGTCAATTTTCAAATAAAAATAATTGATTTTATTTTAAATTTAAGTCATATTCAAATTATGTGTGTGAATAAAGTTATTTTATCTTAAAAGTGAATTAGTAATTTTTAAATGTTCCTGCGCTTTTTCTTTTGATCTCCCTGAGAAATATGTTTTTAAAACATCTCCTAGACTAAACCCTTTTCCATATGCTTCAACTGATCTCCAAAACCTTCGTATCAAATCAATTCTTCATTGTCAAAATACCCATCTTTCCCTGGAATTATAGATCCAGTACATGAATTTTTTTCATCAAAAAGATTAAGTTATTCAAAAATACTTTAAAATGGCAAGAATAAGTATACTAAGGGAACGATTCGAACAATGTCCAGTCAATATGAAACGAATTATCTCAGAAATAATTTTTAGGTCAACATATGCTATTTCTTTTACATCATAGTTTGTATCATCAGTTACCTGAGATTCATTCATAGTTTGCTCAAAATGATGAGACTCAACGATCGGATTTTCAAAATTAATTTGTTTAAGTTCATCTTGTTGAGATTCAACTTGTTCAGAACTAGTGGCATGGGGTTTTATTATTGAGTAAACTCCTAGGTTTGATAAACGGCACTTATTTATTGCTGATAAAAGAGGCATTCGAAAAAATTGATAATAAAATTTTATATTTTGTTAAATAAATTAAGAAAATGATTCAAATTAATATTTAAAAAAATTTAAATTTAACAAAATTGTAATTATGGTGCAAAAGAAAATTAATTTAATTTTTATTTGAAAATTGACTCTTTTTGAACGATTTTAAAAATCTTTAAAATAAAAAAACTAAGACCGACAAATTGTTCAGAATTTTGTCTGGTTTCAGAATATGTATAAAAAAATGGGTATTTAACAAAAAGGAAGATCCAAAAAAACTAAGGATTATATTATGGGAGAAATTATAAACCTGTATGGTAAGACCATACCTTGAGATTGCTGTACAAGCATGGAATTCAAGTTAAAAAGATAGATGTGAATGCATTTGAAAAAGTTCTGGGACGCGCTAAAAAAATCCCACCGACTTTTAGAGATATGGACAATGAAATGCGATTATTGTAGATTGGGCTAACATAAAAAAGTAAAAGGCAAGTGAGAAGAGATTTGATTATTCCATTCAATGCAAAATTTTCTGATAGGAATTTTTCCTAATAATAAAAAGCAGATAATCTTTGATGAACTAGATATACGAACCCTTAGACTTCCTGTTCAGTAATTAGATCTTAAATAAACTTAATGAAAATAGCAGAATTATTTTCAAGTCAAATTTAATTGAATCTATTAAAACGAGTTTTCATTTAGTTTTAGAAACATGTTGCCCATTAAACAAATTAAGGAGGTGAAACTGTAGCAAGTAGCAATGTTCGATTCTTAATTAAGTAGTTCTAAAAAATATAGAGACATCCATACAACTTAAAAAATAAATTTGGAATAAATTAATATAGGATGGACAGAAGAGACATAAAAAACTCAATTGGAGTAAGAAAGAATCTTTATTTTAGTCTTGAATGTGACGCCATAAAGACTTTTTAAATGAAAAAAACAGCTACAAACTTGAGTGTCTGGGAAGATTTCTTCAATCGAATTTATGATTTATGACACTTATTGGACCATTTGTAATTTTTGTTTTAATAAACTCGGAAAACATTTTATAAGTCGATTCCTGTTTGTTTTTAAATAGAGAATAAACAAGAGGTAGATTCTTACCATTCTTAAATTGTTTTTGGTTAAATGAACTGAAAACATTTGTGAAAATACAAGCTGAAAGTAGCAATACACAACCAATCGTGATATTCACTCAAGGGTTGTAGATTTTTTTTCGGTCGCGAATACCAACTTTTTGTCAAGAATAAGAAAAGTTTCAAGTTTATAAGTAATTATAAAATTAAGCAAGGCATTTGCAAGTTTTGTAAAAGAAATGTTTACAATGGCTGATATTTTTTCAATTAAATTTAAGCTTTATATTAAAAATAATTAGGATCTATTTTAGAAAAATTTAAGTTCCAATTGATCTGTCAGTTAAAACTAAAACAACCTTAATAGGATACCTATTTTTGATTGTAATTTTAGCTTATATACTTTTGCTTTCCATAACCAACCACAGTTCCAATAGGTGCCTCAACAGTTACTTCGTGAGCTCAGCAATCACAGCATCCTACGAATAAACAAGATTGAGCACAATATTTATATTTTCGACTTATTTTGGCTACTTGCTTGAAAATTCGAAATTTATTAAATTTTATAAATTAGCTAAGAGTTATTATATTTCTATCACAAAACTTTTAAATGTAAAGCTTGAAGGGAACAGCTTTAATGAAATAAGCAACCGTTTAGAAATTTATGGTCTTTATTCATTTCAGCATAGAATTTTTGAAAGGATGCTTACTTTCTCTTACAAATGAATTTAAAAGATATATTAAAGAAAAATGACTCAAGAAATTTAAATTATATTTTAAGGAACAGCAATAACTTAATTGAACCAATGGCAAAATCAAAAAGTGGAGAAAAAATTTTTTAATATTTCTACTCAAGATTGATAAATTGCTTTGTGATCAAGAGATCAATATTGAAGTTTTGAACCTTTAAGCTTTCAATATTTAATAACATAAATTTAATTTATACAGATTTTGTTTCAAATTTTGAATTTTTTAACTTAAATAGCTTGTTGTTAAATTTTTTCAAATAACTAATCGATAACAATTTTCAAATTTTATAATTTTTATATTTTTAATATAAAAACTTTTTAACAATCAAGTAAATAAATGAAGTGTTAATCAGTCTCATGAGACATGGGCACTAGCCTGTTGATTAACCTTGAATTGATTAATAAGTTTGAAGCACAAGTGCTCCAACGAGACCTGAATTCTGCATATCAATGGACAAACGACTGGCTGTTAAATTTTAATTCTTTGATATGTGTTGTTATCCATTATAGATCCAACAACGAAATTCCGTGATAACAAATTAAAATATCAATTTAATAAATTTACTTTTGCATCCAAACAATAGCTTTTTTAAAAAAAAAGTTTTTTAATCTTATCTATTTCAAAAGACCTAGATACTTACGAGCACCATTTGTTGGAGGTGGGCTTACTTGGCTCATTTTTTCGAAAAAATTCAGTTTAAAACAGAATTATTTATTTTATGAACTGATGCAAAAAACTAATAGCTTCTGATTTTTTTGGGAAGCAAATGCAACTATAAACAAGCAATTCAATCTAAATCTCTTAGCAACTTTATGATAATGTCAAATCAAATCTTATATGAAAATTTAAAAAGAGAACTTGTTTTATGAAAATCAAAAAAATTCCTGATAGTCTACCTGAGTGAATTTGCTTATTTTTTAATCTTGTTGTTTAAATTCTAATTTTTCATTCTTTAGTAAATCCATAACTTAAGATTAAAATCAATACTCAATTCAACTTTAATAAAATAATTTTTCTAAAACTTTATTTTTTTACGATTTTTGCTTTACCATTTAATTTTTTCAACTCTTAAGATCTATTTTAAATGAATTGAATTTTATGCTATCAAAAATCTAAGATTCGCATATTCTAAACTATTAAATTAAATTTTAATCATAATATTTGATACATGAGATTTAGTTAAGCATTAAAAAATTAATTAAAAGTTTATCTAATCAAAATTTAATATTTAAAAAGAGTGCATCAAATTTTGAAAATATGAAAAATGAAGTTAAAATTATTGCTTATTTTAATCACTCAACTTCTTTTTGCTTATTCCGAAGTTTGTTTTAATGATCTGGGATGTTTTGATATATCTGATATTGCTGGTAAATCAATACAAAAATATTTTTTTCCCTTACCTTTTCATCCCAATCAGATAGACACAAAATTTTATTTGTATAATAGTAAAATTAACCAGTCTGAAATTATAAGTTTTAATGCATTAAGTGAACGATATTTAACTAAAACGCTAACCAAGATTATCATACATGGATTTTTACAGAATTCAAGTAGGCCATGGTCGATCAATATGAAAAGTGAAATACTCAAAAAAGAAAATGTAAATGTAATTATAGTCGATTGGTCTAAAGGTAGTCTCTTTCCCTATGAACAAGCTGTCTCAAATGCTCATGTCGTGGGTGCTGAAATTGCTAGATTGATAAATACATTGATTGATCAAAATATAACAGATGCGAGCCAATTTCATTTGATTGGTATGAGTTTGGGCGCTCACATAGCAGGCTATGCTGGCAAAAAAGTTGTCGGACTCGGTCGCATATCTGGATTGGATCCTGCAGGTCCTTATTTCGAAAATAGTGAAGATAAAAATCGACTTGACAAGAGTGATGCAAATTTTGTTGATGTCATTCACACAGATATACCATCTTATTTAGACTTTGGACTAGGAATTTCCAAGTCTATAGGACATGTTGACTTTTATGTCAATGGTGGCTTTGATCAACCAAAGTGTGCTAAAAAAAGTGAACAATTAGCATCAATTTTATTCATTTTAGCAGTTCAAAGCTTTCAAAAAGCTAAAAATCTAATGACTTGCAGCCATCTATCTGTAATCGATTATTATATTGATTCTATTAGAGGCTCATGCAAATACACAGCATTTCGTTGCAGTTCAAAAATTGAGTTTGATAATGGAAAATGTTTCGATTGCTCAAAAAAGGGTTGTAATCAAATGGGATACTGGGCTTCTTATGAAAAGGATTTAGGAAATTTATTTTTGAATACAAAGCCTGCTTTAGAAAAAAAAAATTTATGCAAAACAAATTACTTAGTAACATTGATATCTTCAAATAATTCTGACAGCGAAATTCGAGCTCATGGAAAGTTTTTAATCGTTTTCAGCTCTTCTGGCAAAAATAGCAGTCAAGAATTATTTGATGATTCTAAAATTGTATTTAAGCCCAATTCAGCTGAAACACGACTGATAAGTACAAGTAATATTGGTGAAATTAAATACTTGTATGTAATTTACCAAAAAACACAAAGTCTAATTAATTGGATTTATGAAGATAGTTGGCAGTTTGAAGAAGTAAAAATAACAGACAATGTTGGTGCAACTAAAAGATTTTGTCCAGATTTTACAGAAAACAAAAACCAGGAAAAAATCACAAAATTTATTGAATGTTAACAAAGATTTATATATTGATAAATTTATTTTAAAAAAAAATAATTTTTTGATATGAATAAAATAACAATCAAATTTTTTTAAATTTAATAAAATTTTATACTTAGTTCGACTAAATATATGGACCCATTTTGATATTTTATAAATGACGCAATGTCGTAGCAAAACAACTTGGTCGAAATATATTGTCAACAATGACGTCAATTTGACGCAATCTTCGGATTTCAATATTTGATCTCTACTAAATTATTAACAAAATTTGCTTATTATTTGTTTTTCAAATTTTGAGTTTCTATGAAAGAAATTAGTAATAAAAAATTTTAGCTTTAATTATTTGTCAATCTTAATTGACAAAATAAAATTTGAATAGAATTAAGGGGTGGTCAAATATAAATACTTGGAGCATAAAATATAAATTTTAATATATTTTTTATTTTAGTAGAAGTAGAGCTTGCTGTGCTGGTCTTAGAGACCAGTTAGCGTTAGATCAGACACATTATGACAACTGATGTGCTTGATTGCTGTTTGTCCAACAGTCGAAAGCTGCTTTAAAGTTGTTGGTTATTTTTTCAATTACTATTTCATCAGGCAAAGCATTCCTAGCTATTCGATTATATATAGTGCTTGACTATTTCTTTAAAATACTTGAATCGTTGTCCTCTCAAATTGTTTTTGACCAAGTCAAAACTCCTGTTAATTTCGATTTCTTCTAAATCGTTCACAAACTTCAGCCAGTCATTTGTCCATTGACATGCAGAATCCAGGTCTCGTTGGAGCACTTGTGCTTCCAACTCCGAATTCATTTTTGATTATTTTAGTGTCATCTGCGTATAATTTGGAGATATTTTGAATTTTTTCAGGCAAATCATTTATATAGATCACAAACAGAAACGGACCAACAACTGATCCTTGAGGTACTCCACTTTATACTTCAGCCCAATTAGACACCACTTAACCTTGAACAATCCTTTGTCTCTTGTTGTTAAGGAAAGCCTCAATCCATTTGAAAACGAGACCATTTATTCCATAAACTTTCAGTTTCAGAAGAAGCTTACTATGTGGGACTGTAAATGCCTTGGCAAAATTTAATAATCGACTCGATTTCTATTAATAACATTTGAAGTGTTATTATCTAGTGTTTCTAAAAGATTTGTTATGATTTGTTGTGCAATAATAAAAAAAAGACATAAAACTTTTTAAAAATAAAAATGAATCAAAATTTAATTTTGATTGTTTTAGATCATTTGGTAAATCAAAAATTCTGTCTTCAAGTTTATTCAAGAACTCCAACATGACTTCTAAATTTCCAATAGATCTTTGAGCTGAATAAACCCAAAACTTTTCGACCATCTCTAAAGCTTCAAGTCTTGTTGTTGTCTTTATTATTTCTACCGCATTTTTTAATTTATTTAAAAATTTTTCATAAATTAAAATTTAATACTGTGAAAAAATCTTTTATTAACTAAAAATACACTATAATTTTATAAATAAATACTCTAATTTTTTAAATTTTACATATTTTTTGTAAGCATGTTTATAAAAGGCCCATATTTCTTTAGGAGTCAATTTCTTTACTTTACTAGCTGTTTTGATTTGATTCGAAAAACATGAAATCCTAGAGAAAATATTAAAATCATTCTAAAAATATGTAAATAAAAGTTTAACTTACTATCAAGAACAAAGCTCCAATTAGAGTTGCTTTTATTTTCACTGATAAATCAACTGGAACTGAAAATAAATCATGATTTAAAAAAGAATTTTGTTCAAATTATATTGCTATTTACAATTAATTGCAAAATTATCCGCATTTGTAAACATTTCTCGAACAAAACCAGAGTATTCTTTTTTAACGTTTCCAATTTCCATTTTTTGATCAGTGGTCAAAAGCTTAATTTAATTTTTAAATAACATGTAATAGTCGATTTAGCTTAAATTTACCTTAAAAATTTTACTCCTTGGAAAACAAGGTCCTTTATATAGCAATAAGTATAAAAGCAAATTTTAAATAAAGTGACTTATCATGAATTATACAAAGTGGTCCCTCTATATTTAGAACGACCTCATAATTATCATCCAATATATAAAATTTGGGTCTTAGAAAGCTTCCTCTTAATTTTTCAATTTTTTATCAAATATTAATTAGAATTGAATTTTTTACTTTTGTTTTACATAGCCATAAACTATTCCGTCCGGCGAAGTAACCTCTATTTCATGTGCACATGCATTACATATTCCAGCACAACATTGATTACCACCAAAAAATTTAAAACCCCTATTGATTCGGAGTATTTCCTAATCAAAATTAAAGTTAAAAAAACTAAACAAGAAATTGAGTACTATTAGATACTTGATTTGTAGAATCAACTATATGAATGACAAAACTTCGCTGTTTACCGCAGCAAAATCTCATACACCAATCAGTCTCTGAGAAGTTTTATAAAATAAAACTAAATTTACAAAGGGAAAAATAAAATGAAAAATAACTTTCGAATGCATAGAACATCTGCATCCCAGAAGAATTTTTAAGAACATATTTATTGTTAGCTTCCCAATCCAAAAATGCTTCATCAATCAAAATTTAAATGGTAAATTTAAATTTAATTTAATTAATTCTACCTTCGGTCAGACTCACTAATTGTTCAACATGTATATTAGAAATATTTAATAAATATTCTAGACCAGATGGGCAGCCTGGAACTGGAAGCGGCTTTTGAATCCAAGCAACTTGAATTAAAAGCTAAAATTGAAAATCAAGTCATTTAAATTCCAACTACCTTGGCCTGGTAAAAGATGCCTTTGTGATTCTATTTTCTCCATCTCAATCGTATTTTTATTTTTCATAGAATCCATGTTACACAACAAAACCAAAAACTTCTCAAAATCAATAATTATGATAATAAAAAATTCTAATTAGAACTTTTGCATTGAAGCCAATTTCATTTAAACGAAGAATGATGGAAAAAAATTAAAAAAAAATTATTAATATTTTTATTTTAAATTCAACTTTGTTATTTTTTGTGGTTTTGATTGTTTTTTTGTAATTAATAAATAAAATAATTTTAAATCTAATTTATTTCAAAAATAAATGATGCAGTAAGTTTTCAAATTAAAATTATAAAAATTTTAATTAATTTTTTTTAAACTCAAAAACTGAATTAATTTTGTTTAAATGAAATTTACTTTAAAACAAGTTAAGTTTGAAAAATTGTCTGGTGTCCTTAATTTGGATTATTTCAATAACTTATTTTAAAAAAATTTCACATTATAACGTTATTATAAAATTTTAAGTTTTAATTTCACTTTTAGCTTTCATTTTTACTGTTCAATATTTAAAGGATTTTCAGATTTAAAATAAAATTCATCTTAGTAGATATTTATTGTTCATAATTAAAAAAGTAAATCAAATAATTTAATTTATTTTTTCTTTGACATTTTATTGTGCTGATTCTTTTCAAAATACATGAAATCCTTTCGTTCAAAGTTTAAGAATAAAATTTTGAAAATTAAATAAAATTATACAATCAAAAATAAGCATCCGATCAATGTAGCTTTTGTTTTTACCGATAAGTCAATTGGAACTAAATTTTTTGAAAAAAAATTCAAAAAAATCCATTAAAATTTATTGAAATTTTACATCTAATAGAAAAATTATCAGCATTAGTGAACTTTTCTTTTGCGAATCCTGCATATTCTTTGCTTAATTTTCCAATTTGATTTCCATCATTAACAGACAAAATCTAATTCAAAGCTAATTTTTTAGCTAATTTAAATATTTTTTAATACAATATACTTGAAATTCATTATCACATGGGCAAAATGGGCCTTATTAAATACAAAATAATAAATGTCTTAATTAAATGCCGTAAAATACCATCAAAGACGCAAAAAGGTCCTCGTATTTTTAGCACAGGTTCATGATACTCATTCAGAATATCATAATGAGCACTTCTAAAGCTGCCTCTGAAAAAAAAAATTATAATTTCTATTTTATCCTATATTAATTAGATATAAGATAAAATTTATTAATAAAGAGAGCTTTAGAAAATTGAAAATTTTCAAAAATCAATAAATTTCAAATTTATATTAGTTTAAATAGAAAGCTTGAACGTTGTGAATTTCAACATTGATCTTTTGATCGCAAAGCTATTTATCAATTTGAGTAAAAATATTCAAATTATCTTTCAACGCTACTAGATTTTTTCTAATAAGTTTTCGCTATTCCTTGAATTACATTTTAAATTTCCTCTCATTTTTTGATAATTTTTTTTTAGATTTTCAGACGTTTTTTATATTATAGTGTCTTAAAAGAAAATGATATCCTTCTATCTAGAATACTATGCTGGAATGCATATAAGCCAAATTTTTATAACGTTATTTACGTGATTAAAACTATTTACTTCAACCTTAAACTTAAAAATTTAAATATTGAAAAATAATAACTCTTTTTGATTATTGTTTATTTTACGGCTATTGCATAATAAACTAAATGACCTTTCAAAGATATATTTTGTATTTCTTATTTTTATTTTTTGATTTCTATTTTCTTATTTCTTCTAAAAAATTGTTTTACTTTGAATTAATTAAAAAATGAATGATTAACAAATTATAAATATTTTGCTTAAACAATATTTTTAAAATTTTATTTTTTCAATTAATGAAAATTGATATTGAAGATCAATTTATTAGTTTATATTTACCCCAAAGCTCACCCCTCTCCTAAACTAAAGAGCCGTAGACAATGAGCTTATTTTTTTGCTAGCATTAAAAGTGTTCTCTTGTGTCCTTTTTCATAAGAATTCTTTTTAATCCTTTCATTTAAAAATTTCCTTCCTTTTTGCAACAAACCAAAACCCTAGTCACAAAAGGAAACAAAAATACATTAGATGTCAATGTTTTTTTCTCATTGTTCACTTCTAAAATGACTTAAATGAAATTAAAGAGTAACATGTGTTTAACAGCTAAATCTTTTCAATTTAGGATGAGATGCTTAACCAATATCCATCAATAACTAAAATATAATATATGTAATATTTAACAAAAAAATATTTGTATTAAAACAATAAAGGTCGGAAGGGAAATTATAAATCAAAATTCTTAATATCAGAACTCAATTTTTTCACCAGGAAAAATATAAAAAAACAAGAATTATTAAAATACTAAAAATTTTTATACTGATCGAAAAACTATGCTAAAATAAATTTACCTTTGTTTCACATAGCCAACTACAGTTCCCACAGGTGCTTCAACAGTTACTTCGTGAGCACAAAGGTCACAGAAGCCTGCAAAAATACTAGATTGGGCAAAAAATTTAAATTCCCGACTTATTTTGATAACTTGCTACAAGTCAGATTTTTGTTCGATTTGATTGAACTTAATTAAAACTTGAATTTACTTGATTTGAATGGTCTAGGAGAAATATTTGAAAACCACGTTTATTTCCGCAGCACCTTCTCATACAAATTTCAGTCTCTTTAAAATCATTTTAGAAATTAATTCTATAGTGCAATTTTTTAATGAGAAATACCTTCAGAAGCTAAATATATTTGGTTTCCTTCACTATTTTTAATTGAATATCTGTTATTTGTATTTCGTCCAGTAAATGCTAAAGAAATTTTTTTTAAATTACAATAAAAAAAAAATATTAAACTTAGATTGTTATAAAAGATTCTAATTTAAGAAAAAAATCATTACGAAAAATTTACCTTCCACAAGGTCAACTTCTTGTTCTATGAACATACGATCAACTTGAGTTAAATATTGCAATCCAGGTGGACAGCCTGAAATTTGAGCTGGTCTTATAAAATGGGAGAAATTTTAATTGCAGTTTTTTATTTTAAAAATGAAGTATTTTAAACTTCAAAAGCTTTATTAAAAACGAGAATAAATTGATTAAAAGTGGAAAAATAAGTGACGTTATAAACGTAAGAGCTTAATATTTCTAGTTTGATAAAACTTTAATTACTTTTGCACCCAAACGTGTGCTAAATTAAAAATAATGAACTAAATAATTAATTCAGCGAAAAATAAAGAATACTTACGTAATGTGTTATCGGGTGGAGGAGACGGAAAAGGATAAATTTGGTTCATTATGTCCTGTTTCTCAATATTTAGTATTCTAATCTAGAACAAATATGAAAAATATCAAAAAAATTATTTTGATTGAACTTATTTATTGATAAATTTATTGAATTTTTTAAATTTAAAAAAAAATTATTTTATAATTGTGAAAAATATAGTTGTGAATAAAAATGAATAAGAAAATTAAAAAACCGTTCGTTAATTTTTTTTCACATAAAATACGTCAATATTTTGTCAATAGAAAAAAATTGTTTATGAAGAATTTAAATTAATCTAAAATCTTTTTTACTAACAAAGAATACTTGAAAAATTATTTAACAAACTAAATCCGACAATATTTACTAATAATTTAGAAATATAAGCCAAAAATTAAATATTAACATTGCTTTGTCTTAATCATTTAAAAAATGGAATAGATTTTTCTGAAAAAAAGATTTTTATTCTATTGGCCAATTTCTCAAAAGATCAGAAATGATTTTTCTATGAACAGAAAATTTCCACACAAAAGAGTATTTCAAATATTTTCTATTTTAAAATTATTTAGAAATTTTTTATTTTCATTAAAAAAAAATTATTTGAAAAAAATTTTCTCAAAATATTTGATTTTAAAAAATTTTCTTGAATTAGACATGCAAGATACAAAAAAAGTTGGTATCATTAAAAATAAAAAAAAAAGTATAAAATTTTATTTTTTCTAAATAAATAATTAAAACTGATAGAACCCTAATTTTATCTTTTTTTTAATAAAACGAAAAAATTATAAGATAAATTTACTAATTAAGAAAAAAATATTTTTACAATTCTAAAAATACTTCATAACAGACAATTAAACAAAATTTTTATCAGCTCTTTGTTCCTGATCGTCGTCCGACTCATCATTGTTTACTTGGATATCACTTGATCCATAAGAAACAACATTACTTGAAGAAGTCAAATTGACATATGTTGATCCGAGCATAAAAAGCGAAGATCCTTTTGGTATACTCCGATTACCGCCTTGAGGCAATCTTAGCAAACAAGTAACTATAGCTGATTTATTGTTAGTTAAAGGCTCTACGCCGATTGGCATAACTTTCGGGTGAAATCTACTAACATTTTCACTCTCGGTTTCAAACTCAGAATTTTTTAAAAACCTGTTTTTTTTTTCACTTTTTTTAAAAGATAATCTAGAGAGCTTTTTTTCTTTTACAGGCTCTTGATTTTCGAGGGTGGTAGAAAAAGCTTCTTTTTTTGACTCTTCAGTAATGTCCACAAACAGCTTGGTGAAAGGTCGACTTGCCATATGCTCCATTTGAATAACAATTTGTCTTTGTCTTCTATACCTGTCTAGTCTCTGTTTTGATTTCCAAGTTATAAAAGCAATAGTCAAAAGTGACAAGAGGCATCCGAAAAATGTTATAAAAAAATGAAGCAAATGTATTTTAGTTTTACGCGAAAAAGCTATTTGTATTGTGACGGGCGTTTGAAAGCTATAAGCATTCACTATAAACAAAAGGTTTCGATTCTCGTCTGCATAGTTAAGCTCTTTGTTGGTAAATGTATGCTTGAACTCAGCATTCGAGCAGTTTATTTTCTCAAGTAGCTTGTTAAATTTGGGCAATCTACCAAAATGGTATTTAGATGTGTCAAAAACAGGGTCAGCTTGATTTGATGATTCATCTGATATTTTTGGTAAAGTTGAATTGTTCAATGCAATAGTAAAGTTTCCTAAAAATTCAATTGAGAGACCATTTTGATTATAATCGGGCACAACAAAAGAGTCATAGCTCGAATAGGAAAAATCTTCAATTACAAAAGAGACATCAATGACCGCAGTAGTTCTATAGCATCTGACCATAAAATCAATATCATCGTCACTTCCCCGGGTCGGATGATTCACAAAATTAATTTTTGTATAATGTCTGTCCGAATCTTTGTTAAGATTAAATGTGAATTGATAGTCTGTCGTAAGGTTGTAGTAGCAAGTACCATCAGTGGTATTGGGAAGACCGAAATATCTAGGTGAATCGCAAGTATCACATTTAGCGCCAATTACACCTTTAGTATGACAGAAGCACTTGCCTGTTGATTTATCACAATCGTCAGCCTGTTCTCCACATTTGCAAGATTTACACATACCATTGTTTTTAGCTTTGCCAAAATAGCCAATTTTGCATTCAGAGCAGTATGGGCCTTGGGTGTTGTTCATACATTTAACACATTTGGAAGAATTGGAACATGTTGAGTGTCCATTACACTCACATGAGGGGCATGATGAAAAAAACCAATTTTCAGCGCACTCGTTGCCAAGAGATTCAAGTTGTCCACCTTCTAGACACTTGCCAAAGCCAGTATTCATTGATTCTGGTTCTGTAGAATCTCTCGTACACCATCCGCATCGTTCGTCAGTAATACAAGACGAACAATTTGAATGCATGGCAGAACATGGTTTTATATCCTGAATTTGTTCTGTATCCAACTCTCTGGTTTGTCTTTTGCACTTTTCTTGACTATTTATTAAATCATAACAATCATTGAATGGATACAAAATTGAAACTGCTTTTTTTTGTACACATTTTGACTGGGATGCACACCAAATACAATTGCTTTGGTACTGGCCATTAAAAGATTGAGAATTAGTGCAATTGGAACAAGATCTGTATTGACTGCACATTTGTAAACATGATGGTTTTTTATACAATGTTAAATCAATTGATGTAAAGTATTCACATGCATTCTCGTTCCATATACAATTTGAGTTCATTTGACACGAATTGCAGTTCATATGAGTGGCGCATGATTCAATATGATTCAATTGTCTACCAGAAAACTCGTTTGGTATTTCATATTGAGCTACAAAGTCTATGTCATTAAGTTTGCTGATTTTGTTTCCGAAAAAGTCTTCGTCATTGGACCTAAAATTTGATTTGTCTCTTTTTTTGCGAAAATTTGTATATATTTTTTGTACCTCTTCAATGTTTAGTAAGTTTATTCTGAACATGTCGCCTAGCCAAAAGCCATTAAATCCACCAAATACATACATAAAATTTTCGTGTATAAAACTCGTATGAGCAAATCGCTGTCGAAATTTTATGATGAATTTTGTATTTTTTGATTCATTAATGGAAAATTCTTGGATGAAATTATTTTTGATTGTTTCATACAGCCAAAATCTATTTGAATTAGACAACGATTTTTGGAAGTTTTCTCTTTGCGAGACGCCTCCAAAGAATAAAATTTTGTTATTATAAAAAGCTGATGAATGGATATAATGAGCTTCGGATGATTTGGTCAGTTCGGTCCAAGTGTGTGAATTGAGAGTGAATGAATAAATAAAAGGTGACAACGAAGCCGAATCAAAATTTCGATAGGTTGGGTACCGGTCTGAGTCGGGAATCAAGCCTCCGTAAAAATATACTACATTTGTCCTTGTATCATATTGAGAAGTGTGACCAAATCCAATGCTAAGATAGCTTGTTTGATTGTAGCTCCATTTATTTGTTACTTTAAAAAAAAAAATAATATTTTTTTAATATTTTTATTAAATTGATTATTATTCACAAAAAAAAATCTTTGCTCAAAATTTCTTATTAAAATCTTCAAAGTTTTAAAAGTGCTAAATTAAAATTTTTGATGGTAAATATACATTATCGATTTTAGAAAAATTTTTTAATTATTGAAAATTAAAACCTAATTATAAAATGAAGTTCAAGAAATTCAAAAAAAAATTTGATCTACAGGGGTCGGAAGTTTGGCAATAGCACAAAAAGAGTTTTCTCGCTTTAAAAAGAGTAAAAATTACCTCTTTTTTTAATACTTTGGTATCTAATCCTAGGGAGCCTCAATGACCCATTGGTTTTATGCAGATTCTGAAACTAGACTAAATTTGGAAAAACTTATAGATATCAGTCTTTTGATTTTTACTTTTATTTTCATAAGAAAATGATTCGAATTTAGTCTAGTTTTTTTTGGTCCGCCCAAAAATTTTGGCTTTCCGGGGTTTTCACATATGCCGATTACAATTTTGTGGTCGAAATCGGAATCTGCAGGTAATTTGGACGTTTTGAATATCTTGAATCTTATAAGGATAAAAATTTTAACAAACTTTTAGCTAAAAAGATTTTACGAAACTATTACTAAAAATTTTTTGATTTCTAGAAATTTTGATTAATATTTTTATCTTTTGGTAAAACTAATTAAAGGAACAGTTTAAAATAATGTTGGATACGGTCTCATATCAGAGGGCTGACTAAAAATAACGTTTGAATCTTAAGGGACTTGAATTTAGAAGCTAAGTAATTTATTTTCCTTGAATTTTTATGGTTAATTTAAAGTTTATATTTGTTTGATTTAAGTTTTGGATTTTTAAACCGAAATTTTTGTTAATAAATTATTTTTAAATAAAAAAAAAATTTATTTTTAAAGAATTTTTGTTTTTGAAATTTATAAAATTTTTTCATTAAATTAATTCCTTAAAATTCATAGCTTAATTTTATCCGCCTGTCTAATTTGAGACCATATGCTTGGTCACTACTTCAATTCTAAAACGGTTATTTTCTCGATTCAAAAATGTGAGAGCCAAAATCAACGATCTAGAAACCAGCCGCAAGAACTTGTACAGTTAATGCGGACACGGTCACAGTTTAGGTAAATTTGAACCAATTTACTATTCGCACTTAGTAAAACCAACACTAAATTTAAAGCATAAATGAATCTATGCAACAAAACATAAGTTTTACTTTTCTTTCAATAATTAAATTAGGCATGAACTGATTAAAATATATTATATCGAAAAAAACGAAAAAAATTTGTACTTGTTTAATTCATTTTTAAAAATTTATTCTTAAATAAAAGTCATATAATCAGAAAAAACTTATTTAATAAATCAATATTCAAAAAAATGGAAATAGTGTCTTGACAATCAAAATAAAGATTATTAAAACCAAAAAAAAGATTTTCACACACAATCGCTAAAATTTTTTTTTGGTTGTCAAAATCTTAATTTTGTGGGTGTTAATCTTATTCCGCTAGATATTTTTATCGTAGTATATTTTAGCCAAAATTTTTAAAAGCAAATTTAAAAGCAAATCAAGTTCGAAAGAAAGACTTTTTGGCATTTTTTTATCTACAATCAAAAGATAAAAAAATGCCAAAAAGTCTTTCTTTCGAGAAATTATTTCGAGAAATTTAATCGATTCTGTCTAAATTAACACCCAGTTCATTATCCAAAATAAAATATCAAAAGCAACAATCCGGATCTGAAGTTACTAACGAAGTTTCTAATGCATTAGTTGATAATGGTGGACCCAATATTCAAAGAAAAAGGAAAGTAGGATGGCCTCGTAAAGTTGCAAAGGCTTCAGATGTAAAAAAAAATATTCAGAAGAAACCAAAAAGGTAAAAGAGGGGTAAACGACCTAAAAATACAAATAATACTAAAAATATTAAGTCTAGATTTTTTTATGTGCAACGAAAAAAAATTTGTATGATATTTTTTTCTATTTAATAAAAAAAATTTGGGGAGTTTTGATTAGGATTTTTCTTTTAGCTTTGAAAATCAATTTTTTGGTTGTGATGATCTTATTTTTGGCTGATAAAAGATTTTCCCAAAAGTATTAGCCACTATTAATTGTATTGTCAAATTTCAAATTACTTAACTTTAGATTTAAATCAAAAATAAATTCATCAATTATTATGAAAAAAAAAATTTTATCTTTTATCAAAATTAATGTTTTTTTAAGACTAAAAGTCAATTAAAAGTCATTTAAGTCTTTTCAGAGTCAAAAGACTTTTTTTTGACAAAAAATTTTTTTATTTTTTTAAAATAGGACTGATCTT
>PJRA01000263.1:2915473-2926841 GCA_016987375.1 Brachionus koreanus | reverse complement strand
GAAATTACCTAAATTAAATTCTTGGATAATATACAATAAAGAACCGTAAAATTCTGAATATCCGAAAAATATCATTAGTGAACTTTCTGTTTTGCTTTTTTTTATCAAATGCATTGAGTGACCACTCACTGATAAAGGAAGTTCATAATCCTTCTTTGATCCATTTTCACCGTATAATACTGACCATTTATTTGTTTCTAAGTTAAAAAGCCAAAGTTCGTTGGTTGTTTGCTTTTGAATCATTTCACGATCATTTTTTTCATATATTATACCCCCAAACATATAAAATATTTTCTAAAGAAATCAATTAAATAAAATTAAAAATAAAAACAAAATTTAGGACTAAAATCTCACATTTTCTTGATCAAGAGCACAGCTATGAGAATACCTATTTAGAGGTAAGTTTAGTTTAGGCTTATCATAATTGGAGCTATTTGCAAAAAAATTGCGATTAGATCTATTCACAACTGTTGAAGAGGACCTATCAATGTTGTGCTCCCATTTTAAAGATTTTAAATTTAATCTGGACATAAAACTGATATTTTCAGAGGGTGACAGTCCGCCAATGATATAAAAGTAATTGTTGTACACAAATGAACAATGATAAGCTCGGTTGATTTTTTTTTCAAAAAAATTCTCGCTATCATCATTTAGATACCGTATTGTCTCAACAATATCATTTTGGATATTCAATTCATCTAAATTTTCCAAATTTTGATCTTCTAACTTGTCATGACATACATTCACAGGATTTGAATGAGACTTATCATCTAATTGACATTCGGTTGAAAATCTAAAGAGTTTTATTTTATTCTTAAATATTTAACTAAAATGAAGTCAATTCATACTTGTATTCAATTGAAATTCCTTTAAGATTTTTGTTTTCAGATGCATAAATTGACTGTGATGGTAACAAAGATGAGAAAACTTCTGTTTTGAAAGTTAAAAACAATTTTGTTAAATTTAAAAATGTCAAATTAGAAGATGTAAATTTATCAGTTGGTTCTTGCTCATTTTCGATGTAAATCGGCTGTACAGAAGGATCATGATTACCAATTTCAGGACCGCTAAACAAAATTAATATAAATAAAATTTTGTCTTTAAAATATAAAAGTAAAAAGAAAAATAACTATTTCAATGATAAAAAACAAATAAAGATATATTTTTAAAAATCACATGAATATTTTTAGTTTATTTAAGAGAAAGAAAGAGAGGATATAAAAGATCAAAGAGCAATATCCAGCTTATTACTCGGTAATTATCAAGTGGCATTAAGACATCACAATCGAATACATCTACTATCCTTAAATTGATTAGTAAAATTACAAGACACTGTCAAGTTGTAACAAATGATTTGACACTTTTTGATTTTAAATTAGGTGTTGAAATTTTTTAAAAACTAGTAGATACTATTACATACATTTCAACCAACTCAATGGGCCGTTAAAAGAGGACTGATCTTAAAAGATGTCATTTCTTATGGATTAACCAAGAAATTATTTTATTTTAAAATTGTTCCAGAAGGCCGTAATATAAACACAAAACTCTATTGTCAACAAATAGAATTAACATTTACTACTTCAGAAAATGAAGATTTTTAGTTTCTCGATCTTCAAGCTTATATTTTAGACTTCAAGCTTATATATCTCTTCCGTTTAAAAGCTGACTTTCTTAGAGGACTGTATTTTATTAACAAAAATCAAGTTGAAACTGAGTGTCATCTAAAAGTCATGATGAGAATGATTTTGGACAATAATGCTATTTGTTTGAATATAATAAAATATATTTTTTATTTTTTTGAAAATAGATTTAATTAAAGCGTTAAAAAGTTAATTTTTTAAGTCTTCATTTCTAAATTCCTAATTAAAATTATTAAAAATCGTAAATTTAAATTAACTGATTGAAAGCAGCCTTTTTTAAATGAATATTTAATTATTACAAAAATTTAAATTAAATTATATGTATTGTGTAATTCAAATAAAAAAATTATTCCTATTTTGATAAATTAAAAATTACTAAAATAAAACATTTAAAAAAAATATTGAAAAAATGTGTATCATACTTTATTGCACCTTTTTTACTTTAATTTTTTTTTTGTAAAAAAAGACAATAAATAAAGCATCAATAAGATTTAAATTGATTAATAATTTTATTTCCCAAAAAAAAAGTAAAAGTTTTATTTTATAAAAGGTGCATTTTCTACCCTCAGAAGTTTTGAACCCTCGACTCTCTGCTTACATGTATACTAACACACAAACCATGCGGCTATACGGCCTTATTTTAACAGAAAGGGAAAAATCTTTGTTCAATTTGTATTTGAATTTCACAATACAAGATAACTTTGATAAAGATATAATTATCTTAGAACTCCTCAAAAATAATGAATAAATTTTATGAAGTCCTCATTTAAAAAACTTGCTTTTGTTAGACATCTTAATATTTATTCAGCTGTTATTAAGATATTAAATGAGATCTGATCTGATGTTTAAATGCTAATACCATTGAATTTATGGTCACGATTCGAACAACTGCATTCATGTCAAGATCTGCAATTATTCGAACAGTAACCAAAACGCACAGTTATTCACATTTAGAAGATAGCCAAATAATTTAAATGTTCACACAAAGAAATACTTGTAATAATAAGATAGAGTTACAGCACTTTGTTAAAAGTATATATATAATGAATAAAAATTAATCTTAATCATTTTTTAAACAATCAATTATATTTGAAAATTTTTAGTCCTTGTTATAAAAAATAACAATTAATGTAAAATTATTTTTAATTTGACTAGCTTTTAAAAGTTCTTCTTTAATAAACAGAAATTTTTTTGAAACATTTTTAAAAATTTTTTTATTTACAAAATTTTAGTGAGGAATCTGAAAAAAAATGAGTTACCTGAGGATTGCTAAAATAGGTGAATAAACGGAATCACCAGAAAATATATACAAAAAATCGCTACCGAATTGAGTCGAAAATCGATTGAAATTTAAATGAATAAAATTGGTTTGATCTGATGATCTATTCATATAATTGGTATTCAAAAGAATCCACGAGCATTTTTTGCCTTTGGAATAGTGGTTCAATGTTGGAAAATTGTTTGTCTCGATTGGCTTGTATTTTTGAAAATTTGAATCGTAGTCACTTGGTTTAATTAAATACTTAGAGTCACAATGGTAATAAACACAGTTTTTTGAATTTTGAAACCAATCCGAGTATGAACAAGCTAATACACACTTGCCATTTAAGCAAATACTATTTGAATTTTCACAATCTGAATCTAATTTGCAACTATTGTGTTCGTAAAAGTTTTCGTAGTCGTAATTATCAATACGTAGTGAAACATTGGTTATTTGGCTCAATGACGGCAAAATAAAACGCTTCTCGGTACAAATCGAAAAGGATATTTTATATACGTTCAAAATTAATAAGAAAATTAATTTTAAACTCATTCGAATTCATTTAAATTTTAACAAATAAGTCGACTAATCTTTGAAAGAATAAAAGTCAAATTTTGTTTGAAAAAATTTCAGGAATTTTGTATTGAAGAAAAGACCTAAATTATTTTCAAATGTTAATTAGTCTCTGTATTCTTAAAAATTTTGTTTTATGCATTTCAAGTCAAGAGAACATTTTGATTAGGGATCAAAAAAAAAAAGAAAGCTCTAATCAACATAATCTACTAAAAATATTTTCTATTTGGGAATTTTATTTTCTCTAGTCTTCACGTATACAATAAAATATTACTATATTTAGAATTCTAAATATATAGGACTAATATAATAAAAAATAAAAATTGGTCATTCAATTTGTCTTAAAAGAATTTTTAATTTTTTTTATTCTAAATTAGTACTAAGCTTATTTTTATCATTTTAGAATCCCTAAATTTGGAATAATGTATTTATGAACTAGCATAGTATTATTGTGCTTGTTTCAAAAAATTCTAATAACTACCATTTTAATAATATGTGCTAAAATAAATTAATTTTTGACGCAAATCCCTAGAATATGTCAAAATTCTCATTTTAAATCTGGTATCAAAAGATCCTATTGTAGTAAAATATTCATCTATTAAATTTCTATCTATTAAAGATTTATACTTTTTAAATAAGATTTTGGTGGTAAAAATTAATAAAAAAGTGGGACAATTTCTTAATTTTTTTCAACAGACTTGTTTTTTAATCACAATTATAACTCTAAGAAACAGAAGATTAAAAAAAATTTAACCAAAAAATTGACTTGACTTATGATCTGTGACCAAATATATGATTCCAATTTAATTGGAAACGAATTTTAATTTGGGTCTAAATCTGTTGAATTTTCAAGACAAATTGAACATTTTAGAATTAAAGAAAGTTCAAGGAAGAGGAACATACCGTCTATTAGCGATTAAGAATTTCATTGAATTAAAACATTTTAAAATTTTAAAATTTTTTAATTCGATTGTTAAGAGAAAAGACTAATTTTAAAAATGATCTGATATAGGGCTTTAAGATCTTAAAATTGGTATGAAACTATATTCGATTATTAATCCAAATTAGATCAAATACAAATTGAACAAAAATTTTTCCCTTTCTGTTAAAATTAATTAACACTAAAATTGCAAAAATAATATCATATTTTATTTTTGTATTTGAAAATTAGTTTGAAATCAAAAAGTCTGCAAAAAGTAATTATAAGAAAGACCTAATTTTTTTATTTACAAAGTAGATTTTTGTCATATTTATAAATATTGAACATATTTTTGAAACAAGCTTATCAAAAAAAGACATAAATAGTTAATTAAAATCCTTTTATTCATTTTAAGTTTTTAAACAAGTATATTAAAATTGGGTCTTCTAGTTTTTTCTTTTAAATAATTGTATTTTATTTTATGTTATTTGAATTTGTGTTAACTAGCTAGTTATTAGTTAATGATGCAACATCCGAGCAAGTAGAATGTCTTACCCAAAAATTTATTTTATTCAAGCTTATATTCCAGACTATTTATTATATAACAATTATTTCTTCCGTTTAAAAGCTGACTTTCTTAGAGGACTGTATTTTATTGACCAAAACCAAGTTGAAACTGGGTATCATCTAAAAGTCATGATGAGAATGTCATGTCGATTTTGGACAATAATATTATTTGTTTGAATATAATAAAATATATTTTTTATTTTTTTGAAAATAGATTTAATTAAAGCGTTAAAAAGTAAATTTTTAATTAATTATTATCATTTATTGTCTTTATACTTATATAAAATCAAATTCAACCTTGGAATTAATTTTATGTATTCTTTTGAATTTTTCAGCTATTAAAATTTAAACGGATAATTTAAGAGCTACTCTGAGAAAACACGATTATTTATTTAAAATAACGATATTTATTAAGAGGAAAAACAATTGAGCTTAGAAAAATATTTATTTTTTGTCAAAATTTTAAATAAAAATAATAATGTATAATTTTATCTGATCAAATTAAAAATAGAAAACTTAGAAATTTTTAACACTAAAAGAGCTGATTAATGTTTTAGACTTTTTTAGAAATTTTAAAGTGTTTAAAGATTAACAAAATATTTATTTTTAAGCTAATAATAAAAAAAAGTTTGTATTAATAAATTTAATTATGCTTTATCAATTCTGCTCTTAAATTTTGATATGCTTATTCTTAGATTAAGTGAATTAAAATGATTTAAATTTTTGATTCCTTGCTTTTCTTTTCAAAATGCTCGATTTTCTTCTTTACAAAAGAACCTTCTACACTAATTTTAGAATCTAATAGAGAATTATTTATTAAGATAGGTTTGTTTCTATCACATCCATAAGCTTTTGAAAATTTTCTACCTTCTGAAATCGCTGATCCAGAGCCATTTTTTGTGTTTAGTTTTTCTTTCTCTTCTTGAAACTTTGTATTTTTATTATTCAAAATCACCGAATCTTTAGCTGCTATACTATCCATTGATCTAGAAATATTTATGTTTTCTAATGATAAAAAAGATATTCTCTTTTCAACTGGTTCTATACTTAGAATTTTGCTTTTTTCCAAAAATCTTGAATCATAAATTGTTATCTCATTTTCAGGTTTGAAACTATCTTTTTTTTCATTTTCATGGATAAATACCGAATCTTGGCTTTCATTCTTGTCAAAGATTCTTATTGATTCAATAAAATCTTTATGAACCATAGACTTTGATTCACATGATAGTTCATTTAAATCAATATCTGAATGATTATGTGATTTTAAATTTAATTTTTGGATGAAATTATCCTTTTTAAATTGTGAACAAAGTTCTTGATTTTTAGAAGATTCTTTCAGAGGTGCTGATACTGAGTTTATTTCATCACTTTTTAATATATTATTTAATTGATTATACGGTAGATCAACTTTAGTTTTTCCCTTAACTGTCCCTTTAAACTCGTTTTCGATTCGTAAATCAGAATTATTTTCTATTTTATCATGAATTATCTGATTAAAATTTTTATGATAATGATTTGATGAATATTTTTGATTTTTAAAAAATTTTTGGTTATTCAAATCGTTTTTTTTTTCATGAATTACTTTAAAAAAAATAATTATAATTAATAGAGACAAAAGAATAACACATATTGTAAGGCAAATGATAGCATATAAGTTTATAGATGATTCAACAATAAAAAACCTTTAAACTGAATTTTATTTTGGAAAATACTTAAAGAAAATTAAGAAAATTACTTCATTTTTTTTCTGGAATTCAAAAACACATCAAACTTATTAGTCGAATTCTCCATTGAAACTTAAACCGAGTATAATTCAAACAAAAAAACTAATTTAATCATTTAATTTGAAATAAGAATAAAAATATAAATTATTTTGTAACCATATTTTTTGTTCTATTTATGTATTTTGAAAATTTTAATTTCATGGTAACCTAATTATTTCATTTTCAATCAGAGTTGCTTCTGTTTTGATGACCAGGTAACTTTATAGTTTTAAGGAATAAGATCAGCATATCTTTTCTCCTATCAGTCATATTAGAATTCAATTTTTTAATGCTGTCAAAGGGAGAAAAAACAAATTATCTTAAATTCTGCGAAATGACGCTTTAAAACTGTCTTTACATAAAAATTGAATTAATTAAATTTCATCAGCTATTCTCAATTTCTTATTAAAAATATTTGTAATTTTTAATTAAAAAAAGTAATTTAATTAATTATTTATGTAATGTATAATAGTATAAAAAATAGTAAAAATAATATGTATCTTGTATTATTATAAGCTTTTTAAAGCTGAAAATGAATTATTAAAAAGTAATTTTTTTAATTAAATTTAAGGAAAAGTAAATAATTGGATTTTAATTAAAAAAAAAGAAAAAAACAGCATGAAATTAGTGTTGAATGCGATGAGACTTAATCAGTCCAATTAGCAAAAAATTTTAAAACTGACTAAATGACCTGCAAAAATTTTACCTTATGAATTACTTTTTCAAAGTTTTTTAAAAAGATTTGTATAATTTTTAAAGAAAATTTTTAAATGGAAATTAATTAATATAATATTTATTCTTAAAAGATAAAAAATTATTATTGAGTTAATGAATAATAATATATTATTTAGTTAAAAATTATTATTAAGTTGCCACATTGGATTTAACATTATAAAAGGATAAGGCACTTATCTTCTTTTCAATACTTTTTAAACGACTGCTCTATTCTGACACAAAGGTAACTTTATTGAGTTAACCTTTTCTATATATAAATAAATAATAAGAATCGCTTTTTTACAGTCCGACTTTAACGAAAAGTCAAAGCCAGACTTTGATTTTGAAATTATTCTAAGCTCAAGTCAAAGTTGATTTTTACAGGGTCTATAAAAACATTAATATATTTCTCTATTACAACATCTTTTTGTTTCGCTTAAATTAAGATGTTAATCTAAAATTTATTTTCTTCTAGAAAATTGATTAATTTTTTTAAATATTAGTTATTGGTTTTATTTTTAAATGTTAGATCTAATACACAAGTTTCAATTTTGTAAAAATTATATTTTATCGAGTAAGTTTGTCCTTATTTGTTGCATTTAAAGCACCACTGAATAAGAAAAACGCTGAATTCTGCAACTCATTCCATACAATCAATGTGACTTGACTGTGAGATATCCAACATATAGAACCGATTTAAAAGATTTATTTTTTTTTTGATTGATGCCTAAAAAAATTTATTTAGAAAAAAATAATTATTATTTTTATAAATGAGTAAAAGTGATTGTATGTTGAATTTGAAAAAAAAATGTAACAAAATTTTTTAAATTAGTAGTAGTACTGCGACCCTATCGGGTTAAGCTTCTTCGAAGCTATGGCAGTAAATTAGACTGTTTCTTCAGCCATTTGTTCAAGTTAATTTTGAAGTTATTAACTGATACAGAATTGATGATGTACTGACGAAGACTATTCCAAACATTAACTATTCGGTTTGTCAAGAAATGATCTCGTTGGATACAATTTTTCGCATCTTCTCTAACGATACACTTGTTATGTCCTCTTAAGTTGTAAGAGTGATTTCGAGAAAAATTAATACCATTTTCAAAATTGATAGTTTCATATCTGTTAATAATTTTAAATTAGTGAATAAAATTTGAAGAACAATCACTTGTCATTTTGATGCAATAATTTTACCAATTTTTTTAAAAAAATTATTCAATTTTATAATTATCTCTGTAAAAAAAATTAAACAAATTAAAAGTTAACCTTTTTTTTAAATTCATGTTCAGATAGGACAAATTAGAATAATATATCATTTAAATTAAATTCAAATTTTTATTAACATTAAATTAGCTTTATTGAAACGAAAATTTAAAATTTTTTGAATGAAGAAATTTAGTTAAATATTACAATAATGTTGAGTTTTAGCAAAAATATTCCTTTTCTTTTTTCTAAAATATCAATACAAAAGCCTCAATTGTTCCTAAAATTAGCTTCAAATATTCACCTATCAACTTCAGATTCAATTTCTGACCAAAAACTAAACGAAAAAAAAGAAAAAATTGTATTTCCATTGGAACATGAAGATTTTTTCCAAGTTAATGAAATGGTTAAACTCGAAGAACTTTTCAAGTAAATGATTTTAGTAGTGAAAAGAAATTAAATTCTAAAGTTATTTTTTAAAGAGCAAGATGTCATTATGGTCATCACCACGGTTTACGTTGTCCATGGATGAATGAATTTATATTCGGCACAAGAATTAACACAGATATAATTGATTTGGAACAAACAGTTCCTATGATGCAAAAAGCTTTAAATTTCATAGGTCATATAGCTTTTAGAAAAGGTGTTATTCTATTTCTCTCACGTTATGCTCAACATATTCCGCTAGTAGAACAAACTGCCCATGAAGTTGGAGAATTTTCACACTGCAAACCATGGAAAAATGGAACTTTTACTGATTCAACCCGTCGATTTGGATCAGTCATTCGTTTACCTGATTTATGCATATTTTTGCATACACATGACAAATTAAATGAGACTCATGGTGCTGTCTTGGAAGCTGCTAAAATGATGATACCCACCATAGCCATTTGTGATTCGGATGTTGATCCAAGTCAAATAACATATCCGATTCCAGGAAACGATGATACTCTTGTGTCGCAAATTCTCTATTCTAATTTGATCAAAGAAGTCGTTCTGAAAGCTAAGAAAAAAAGACAAGAACTTGAAGAACAAGGCTATACAATAAAATATGAATAATTTTTTTCTTAAATAAATGCACAAATATTTAATCAATTAGAAAATCAGATTAAAAGATGAAATTTAGCCACTTCACAATTATTTTTTAATTATTTAAAGAACAAATGAATTTAAGATTTTTAAAATATTTTATTTCCATTGTGTCTTGAAAACTTAACAATATTCAGAGTTCTAGTTTTTTGTTGTTTTGTGAAAGTATTGTTGAAAATTAAGGATTTTCAATAGAAAAGCATAATTTTATATTTTATAGCTGTTAAAGTTTTTCTTATTCAGTTGCATAAACTCGTAAAGTAAAATTTTTGATGAAATTTAAAAGATGTCACTATGTTAAACTAGCAGATGTAAAATCAGTACTGATGAAATAATTTAGCTGTTAAGATTTATTAATTTCAAAAGATAACAAGTTTATAACAGAGATATAACCGAATTCTGCATCTCAAGTTTTCATATGATTAGAATTTATGAATTTCAAAATGTTTTGTAGATACTTGAAAAATGCATGGGTTTATTTTAAAGAATAACATTCTGAATAACAATCATATTTTATGGCAAAAAAATTGTTTTTTCTGCTATTTTAATTGAATAATAATTTTTAATAATTTAGATTTGAATTAAGCAGCAAAAATACTAAAAGGTGCCCCTTAAGTTAAAGTTTAATTTGTACCCAAAATTTTTGGGTTTTGAATATACCCTTAGTTTTATAATTAAAAGTTAAAAAAACATATTTTCAAAAAAATCTTTTTCTATAAGAACTAAATTTCGAATTATTTTTAAAGCAAATTTAATTCTTTACAGGAATTAATTTATTTTAGAAAATTTTGAGAGATTTTATTTGAATAATTAAAAATTTTTTAAAATTTGTTACTGTTTTATATTAATTTAATAGCCTTTAAAATTAAAAATTCTTTAATTTTTTAAGTGAATTTAAATTATAATACTCAAAAATTTTGTCCATTTTTTAAAATTTTGTCAAAATTATTATCCGAGGGGACAAAAACAGACAAAACACTGTTTAAACGGCGTTTGGTAGCTGTTTTTTGTGCGTTTTCGCTTTGTCTTATGCGAAACGTGACCGTTTTTTGAACCAAAAAAACGAGCGAAAAGCACTTTTTAAACAGAACAAAATATTTCAATTAAAATGATTTTAATATTTAATATTAATTTTAAAATAATGTTTAAAATATTTTTTAACAATATAATCTTTAAAAAAACAATCGCAAAGAATTAATAAAAAACACCAATAAACATTATTGAATGTTGAATTGATAAAATATTGAATTTTTTTAATTAAATTTTATTTTAATTTAATTATTTATTACTTAATTTGTCTAAATTCTTGTCTTAATAATTTTTTTAAACAAAAATAATAGTTTTTTTTTGGCTGTTTTATCCTCGTTTATCGTCTGTTTTTATTTCGTTTAAACGCTTATGTTTAAACAGTGTTTTTTTTCTGTTTTTGTTCCCTCGGGTACTCAATTAAAAAAGCAGAAAAAGAAAAATTTTTTTTGACTTATGATTGAATTCAACCAGAATAAAATTTTGTAAATTTTAGTAAAAAATGGGGGATATGCATTCTTCCCCAAAAAGGCGAAAAATATAGAATTTAGAAAATCCATCTAAATAGTTTCTTATTTTAAAAAATTAAAACCAAAAAGCTTTAGAAAAATAA
>PJRA01000263.1:2895532-2914940 GCA_016987375.1 Brachionus koreanus | reverse complement strand
ATTTTTTAAAATTTTTTAAAAAATAAATTAAAATGTATGATTGACATAATCATTGAGAAAAAAAAATCAATAATTTAAAGATACTGTTTTTTGTTTTAGTTTGCTAAGTTTAAAAGGATGAAAAAAATTTATTCTAGAATACATTTTATCAAAATTTAGCGGAACTCCACCCCATTCATAATGTCCATTTATAATTTGAGCTGTTTTGTTCTCTTCTATGCCTGCTAAAATAATTGGAACCGCAAGTTCTAAAAAAACATTATATTTTCGAAATTTGTTCAAAAGATAATAGCCTATTTCAAATTTTTCTCCAGGTAAATAAAATATGTCCGATCCACAATTTTTTATTTTTGTTATATTTTCAATATGATCCTGATTTTGTTTGATTTGATTGAAAAAGCTTTTTATTTTTATCTTTTCCTCTTTATTTCCCCGAGTTTTTATTACTGACTCGAAATCAGTCCACATTTTTATTACATTTTTAACATTAGGCCAGTGGACCCATCTAGGTTTTTCATTTAAACGCATCTTTGTGTTTAGAATTAAATCGTTCGTAAACCACACATTTTTGGTACTAAAATTTTTTAAATTCCAAAATTTTAATAGAACATCATCACTTAAAAGTAAAATTCCCTCTGTTTTGAAGCCCATTTCAATCACTTTACTTGCACAAAAATAATGGTATCCGCCAATTCCAAAGTCAACCATTTCTATGAATGTAAATGAGTCAAATTTTTTACTTTTACCCCTGTAAGAGCTTAACTTGTCGATTATATTAGCACCACAAAAAATTACATTTTGAAAATGATATCTATAAAGATTTTGCAAAAAAATAATGTTATCCTCAAAAGCGTTTCGATTAAATGTCACTAATATTGTAAAATTAAATTTTAAAGTATTGTTATTTAAAATTGTTTTGTTTAAAATAACATTGGAATTTTTGCATAAATAAGTGAAATATTCATACTTATTAGACATTTCATTACGAGTTGTATCAAAATTAATCGATTCAATTGATTTTTGAAAATTTGGAGTATATCGAATTTTAGTGTAACTGAACGAGCCAATTCTGTTTTCACACTTTTGTAAATTTAAAGATTTAACTTCGAAATTAACTATTTCAGGTTCTTTGTATCCAATTGATTTCAAATCATCAATCCAATTTTTTACTGAATTAATTTCCGATTTTTCCCAAAACTCTTCAATTGCCATATCCGTGGTCAATTGAATCATGCATGCATAAAAGCTAGAATGTTTGCAATACCAATTGAACAAAAATTCAATTAATTTTTCTGTTTTCAAATACATCGATTTTTCTTGTTCAAAATCTTTGAGATAGTTGTGAGAGTTTCTTAATTGATATGCATTAGGACCATTGAAACTGACAGTTTCGTTTATCAACCACATGAGTCTTTGAGCCCAGTAAGACCTCCATATATCAGTAAGTCTAAATTCAACACTTTGTGGTAGATACAGACTCCAAAACCCTGAATAGCTAATTAGAGTATTCTGTGAATTATAAGGCGATATTTTGTACATTGGAATTTGAAATGATGGAGAACTTGAATCAAAATAAAGATCAATTTTTCTATATTTCATACTTTTGGTCAATCCAAATATGGCATCGACATCTGGATCACCATTGACAACTCCTTGTTGGACAATAGACATTTTTCTAATTCCTGAAACATAGCTGTTGTTATAAATATCTTTAATGCAATCTAAAGGAAAGCCTCTAGGCCAAATTTGAGGCTGACCAAAATGAGCATAAGGTTTAATTATTCTTTCCGTGTTACTGCAGTCATAAACTAAACCATATTCAGTATTTTTAAAATTAAAATACTTATCCAGTTCTATAGTTGGTGCATTATCATCATCAGTATCGTAAATGAATTCAGCTCCATTCAATATTGCATAAAGATAGCCAATATTTTTTCTGGTATAGGAATTAATAGGAGTTGAATAAAATGATTTGAATTGTAATTTTTCTTGATCATTTACTGATAAAAAAGTTGCTTTATCAAGTTTCCAGTTTGATGGTGTTTTTTTATCTCCTACAACTAATAATCTGAAGCCTTTTAGGTTTGATAATTTTTTACATTGTTCAGTGGGTTCTGATATTGTTGTAACAACAATCCATTTATCAGATAATTTTTCTTTGTTAAATTTAGGCCTTTGAATTATTTTAAAATTCAAGTGCTGATTATAACTAAAAAATCTGATTGAAAATAAAATAAATAAAAAAATTAAGATAATATATATTAATCGAATAATTTCGTTGTTCTTCAATTTTGGAATCATTTCTTTAATATTATGGTTATTTTCAAAAGCTATTCTCTGAAATAAAACGAAATATTACTTAATTTTTATAATAATTTTTTTAAGAAAGAATATTTTTTAGCTAGGCATTATTTTTCCAAATTCAAAGCATATTTTTTCAATTATTCTATTTTAAAACGCTTTTAGGTGAATAATAACAATTTTTTTTACTTCTTTTTTATTTTTGTTTAACTTTTAAAAATTGAAATTAGTTAGATTTTCTTTTTCGATAAAATGAGAAAACAAGAAGTAACTAGCGGTGCAATATCTTTGCAATAAATTGAATATTTTTTCGAAACTTCGTTAGTTTTGCTAGAAATAAGAAGCTTTCAAAGAAGGTTTTAGTTTGGATAGGAATTTTCGGTAAAGGTATCACCAATGTTTGTTGAGTCACTAATACCAAGTTCGTGGGCTTTTAGAGTCGCGTTAAAAAAAAACAAATATTTACGGTAATTATAATTGATTTTTTTAAAATTAAAATCTTTTAAATTTTTATGCAAAATTTTTAATTTGATAAAATAAATTACATTTTTTATTATTCGAAAGCTAAGAAATCCAATAAGCAAAATTTTAATCTTAAGATGCTAATAGAAAAAATTTTAAAAAAGCATGTATGATAAAAACAGAAGTCAATAGGCTTTTTCCAGAAAACTAGAAATTTCTAGTTTTTTTTTGAATGATGCTCTAAATAATCAACAAGACTATCATTAGTTTTAATATTAAAAACATTTTTGAAAAAATGCTTGATCTGATCGGTTGGGCTTGAAGGTGTTTCCTGTTTGTGTAGCAATTTTTGTATCTTGTTGCAATATTGACATATGATTCGAAATGCGTCTTTGACTAGCAATGAATTATTTTTTATTATCTCTATGATTCTAATTAGATTCCGGCATGTTTCTGGATTTTCAAATGTGTAATATATCAAATCACGATCCACTTCACTTGCAACAATTATTTGAATTAAAACTATTAAAAAAGTTCTTTAAACTAAAATGAAATTGAATCAAAATTTTTTCCTTTTTATTTCTTATTATTTTGATAATCTATCTAATACTTATTATTTGATTTAATTTAATAGATCAAGTTTAATTTTTCAAAAATGATCAAAACATTTTATAATGCGAAATTAAATTTTTATGAATTACAATCCTTTTTCAAAAATTTAAAAATAAAGCTTTGAAATATTATAAAAATTTAAAAATCTGCGATGAAATTTAATTACTCATTTAAAATATTTTAATCATATTTGAAAAATGGAATTTGATCAAAAATTTTACTTTGCCATATAACTCTAAAATGCAGCCTAACTCTAGTTCTACCCTTTATAGTCGGACTTGCTAAATGTTTCTTCTAACCACAAAAGTGACTCTATTAAAGAAATTTTTTTTTCCTTTCTTTTATCAACAAGTAATATCTATGCTTTAAATAATTCATGATTTATGAATATTATTTTTAATGGAACATTTTTTCTTTTTTTTTAATAAAAGATTTAAAATTTGAATATAAAAATCCTGATTAAACACTAGAAGCACCGGTTTTGTCATTTTGACAAATTTTCAGTTTTTAATCATAGAAAAAATATGATAATAAACTTATTTTGAACCGCAAAAAAAAGCTTTTGTTGTTTATAAAGTTCACGAAATTCAAAACTTTTGACTCAAAATTCGTTATCTACGCCCTCGAAAACCTAATAAAAATTTTTTTTCGAGTGGGCTAAAAAAAAAATTTTTACACCCAGGGTTTCTAAAATAGCAAACCCTTTAAAAAGTTGTTGTTCTTTAAGACCCAAAATCTCAAAGATAAAGCTTAAATATACTAAAAAAGTATATATATTCTGAAGGAGCATAAAATTATCTACATGCTTATGTAATTTAGAAAAAAAAGGGTGTGGCGGTTTTGTTGGCTAAAAAAGGGGAAAATGTGTTTTTTCTAATTTAAATTGTATCTCCTCCGAGGGATCAATTTAACCCCATTTTTTTTTCTTAAAAAAAATCTAGACAAAATTCTGAACAAATCTTTGGTTATACTTTTTAATTTATTGTTTTATTTTTCTTAAAAAATCTCTTCAAATCATGTGTTTTTTAACAAATTTATCAAATTTAAATTCTTTAATTAGAATTTTTAGATTGAACTAAAGAATTCCATATTTTTTGGTGCTCAACTAATGTTTTTTTCGATTTTCCTGAAAATTCTAGGGCTATTTGCCGTTCAAAAAAATTAATTAGACGATTTTGGCGGTGTTTAGTAGGTTACAATAATGGTGCGACATACGGTCAAGTCCTAAAAGTATATTTTTCAGGAAAATCGAAAAAAACATTAGTTGAGCACCGAAAAATATGGAATTCTTTACAACCCAATTTTAGACTTTTTGATTGAATATGATTCATAATTGGACAACGCTAAAGAGCTTTTTTTTTGCTTTATTTGCATATTTTTGGCATTGTCCGTGGCAAAATAATCTATTTAGTTGACGATACTTTAGTCTCTTAACAGATTGAATAATGCATTTACTGCCATTTATCAGAATCTTATAAAAAAATGGAATTTTTTTTCATAGATCTTTTCTAATTTTTAATTTAGAATGAGATTGAAAGTTTTTTTCGAAGAAAATATCTAAGTAAAAGTACTTTTAACAATAAAAAATTTAAGTTTACATCTTTTAAAAAAAGTTAAAATAGTTCGGTATATAACACTAGACCTCTTTTTTAAAAAACTAAAACTTAAATTTTTTTTCATAGAAATAAAATTTAATAAAATAACTTTTGAAAGTTAAACATGTTGTTTTTCAATAAATCTTTATAAAATTTAATTCATTTTCAGAAAAAATATTCAAAATGTCTCATAGCTAAAATTTGAAATTTTTATATTGATTTTCTAGTGTTAATTTGCTAAAAAATTGGAACTTATAGTGTTCAATTTTTGACTTTCAACTAGTTATTTATATTAAAACTTTAACAAATAATAACATTTTTAGCTTACATTTTAGTTCTATATTACCCTTATAATCACCACAACCCCAATTTCCAGTTGCAATCCGTGGCAAAACGCTATCTTCTAGATTAAACCTGCTTTTTATTCTAAAGCCGATAAAACATTTATTAATTTCCCTAAAAAAGTGTTCTTCTTTGTATTGATCTAAGGAATCAGTAAAATAAAGAGGGTCAATTGCAAGAATATCAGTCATCATTCGATTAAATTTATCTTTATCAGTATGGTCTAAGTAGTCACCATTCCACTTAAAACTTTCATCATAGCCAACGTACTCAGAAAATCGCTCAACTCCTCTAATCAATATGCATTCATAATCGTTCATGCATTCAGAGAATAGCATAGATACTATCAGTTCTGGGCAAATTGAGAAGCGAATTTCTTCTTGAACACAACCGCCTGATAAAATTCCACTTCCAATTCGCTTACATGAGAAATCTAATTGTAAAGCACCTTTACAATCTTCAATGCGACTGCAATTGGATATTATCGGAATTCGGATTTTTTTCTTTGACTTTTTAAATCTATTAATATTGATTTCCTCGTTAAAAATTCTACTAAATGTGATAATGCTCAATTTATCGCTGTTCGATTCTATCTTATCAGTTATACGACTAAAGAAATGTAAAATACACTTAAGCTTTTCTAGCTTTAAGAGGTCAGAGTTTTCATCTTGTTTCATAAAAAGTCTAAAAAACTAAGAGAAAAAAGATTTTTTTTTTAATTTTACTTATCGAAATTTAATGATGAAATTTTGTCGCAACTATTTTTTTCATAGCGATCCAAAAATGTACAAAAGAAACCATTTGCTAGAAGAGAAGCACATTGTTCTTGATTCAAAGAAATTGAATGCGATTTTCCTGCATTACATTCATTATATTTTAAGATTAAACTATTCTTATTAATTTTTTACCTGATTTTAATACAGGAATAGGAAGTTTAATAAGATCAGGAAGTTTTAGAGCTAAATCAATCATTTTTGGTAAAACTGTTTGGTAAATATGTTCAAAATTGAATTTTTCGTCTGCACAATCGGTCTTTAAGTTAAATATTTTTTTTTAAAATAAATACCAAATAATTAATAAATATTACTTTTTTGAACAAACATTTTAGATTATCAAAATTTTGAACAGATGAGTTATATCCTTTTACGCAATCAAAGAACTTCATTTGAAATAATTATATCAATATCTAATTGAAAAAAAGTGATTTTCATACTAGAGATCCAAAATCAGATGAATCGCTCAAATTTTTCAAATCGGTCTTGAACTGAGATAAACTTGAACAGATCTTGTCCCAAACTGGCTAAAAATTTGAAAAAAAAATTTATTTTTACACTTTAAAATTTTATAAAATACTTCATTTTGTTCATTTACATTGAATTTTGAAAAAGGCAGAATAACAAATTCATCATTTAAAATATCTAAGGCATTTTTTTGGTTATCTTCATTCTTAAATTAAAATTTTATTTACAAAATAGTTTATGTTTCTAAATTAGAAATTAACTAAATTAAATAATATTGTATGCTTTTCATTTTTTTCAAAGTCGCCAAACGGGTCTGGACAGTCTGATTCAACATCAATTGATTCATCAATTTGATTGGAATTTTCTTCTAAATTCTCTTCATATTTTTCATGCTCATCATGTGTAAAAAAATCGAAACTATAAATCATATTCTCTATAATTTTTTTCTGTTTTTTAAATTTTATTGAAGATATTATGTATATTAAAAATTCAGAATAAATGCTAATTTAAAACGCTTTAAGATAATATAATAACAAAAATAAAATAACGTAATTTTAGAGAAGAAAAGTAAAATCATTTAAGCATTTTATTTTTTTAATTTTAAAATTTTTTAGCTGTTGTTTGATTTTTCAAATTGATAAAAAATAAATGTAAAAAAAAATTGAATAATTAACTTTAAAAAAAATAAAGACAAAAATAAAGAGTATTTTCTAGGATTAAATGGTTTGATTTTAAAAATTTAAATATTCTATGTTATTGTTTTTTTTAATTGTTTAAAATATTAAAAATTAATAAAATAATATAAATAAAATTTAATCAAATCGCTTATCTCGTGTTATACCTAAAAAAGTTTTTTGTAAATATTTAAACGTTCAATAATTTAATTTAATATTTGGAAGATATAAAAATAAAAACTTTTAATAATAAAAACTATGTGCTATGGAAAATTGATATTTTATTAGTTAAAAAGTCTTTTAGAGTAAATTCTTAAATTTTTTTTAAGAAACTAAATAACCTTGAAATTTTGGCTTCATAAGTTAATATAAAAATAAATTATTGCTTTATTTAATAAATATTGATTGGTTTTATGTATTCGGCGAATATTAGCCTACATTTTAGTCTTAATATTGTGACTTGTATTGAATGTGAACCAGTTTGCTTGGCACGTGGATTTTTGCAGCCAAATGGTCGGTTGCCTTTGTTAATATTATTTAAAGATTCTTATTTTTATTTTGAGAAGTTATTTTTTTAAAAAATATAACAGTTTAAATGGCAGACGGCTGAAAATGGTTGCATACATGTTTTTTTGCCGTGAGGAAGAGGTTCGATCCCTTCCTCATCTTCTTTTTTTGCCGTTGTTCTTCTAGCTGTATGAAGTTTAGCTTTTACATACCTAGCTTTTGGTCGATCAAACAAGGAAATTTTTCTTGAAGTGAAGCTTTCATTCGTTCTAATTGTTCAAGATAAAGTATTATCCCCTGAAAATTCCCCCAAATAAACATCATCTTTTTATCAAAGCGCACTCTTAACGATTGACTAATCTGGATGAGATGTGTCCAATTTTTGGTTTCTGTTATCATAATTTCAAAAATAGATCCACTTTTCATCATAGGTAATAATTCGTTCGAAAAAGCGCTCAATGCTCGTATCACTACTTTTATATTTTTTAAATCAATCTTGTAACCTTCTTACTTTAAGCACATTTTCACCATCCACTAGACATAATTCACGAGTTAGAAATATAGTACTAAAATTTAAAAATGCTCATTTAATAAATTTTTTTATTCTAGCTTATAATATGACCAAAAGTTTTAAGACTACAGAGATACTAAAATCAAAAATATTCAACTTTTAAAAAAAGGCAAAATTTTATGACTTAAAATAAAAAATATCGTAAAACTTCTGAAGGTATGTTTAGGGTTAACACAATTTCAGTTTTCAATTAGAAAATTTCAATATTCTTTTTTTATGTAACTTCATCTCGAGAAATTTGACAAGATTAGCAGATTTTTTTTTGATTAGAAAAAAATATTAAATTTGAATCTTAACGAATAAGGATAGCAAAAAAGCTCGCATCAACTCATAAACGACATGTTAATCTATTTAGCATCTTATTCACAAAACAGCTGTTTTACTGTCTATTGACCATTAACTGAAGTCTGTTGATTGAAGTTATTTATTTATTTGAATTAATTTAAAGTAACAAAAAGCTTAATATTCAATTTTATTGCGAAGAATTTTCAATTTTTATTATTTAGCAGTTTTGTAAATAATGAGTGAATTATAATGATAATTTTTCAGCATTTTTATTAATTTTTAATCCAAAAATTTATATTAATTCAATATAATTTATATTAATAATTTTATATTTAACACTAAAAATTTATACAAAAATTTATTTCAGCATTTTTATTAATTCGAATTTCCAGACTTTATTTAGCAAGTTTATTTAACTGATTTCTACAGTTTTAAAATTTTGAATTAATTTAAATTTTAATTATGAAATAAATTAGAATTTTGCTTTTAGATGTTTCTTCGATTTGATTAACTTTGAAGAAAATCTGAAAAATAATAATTAAATTCAAAGCAAAAAACCTTTTGAAATGAAAAAGAATTGTTGATGAAATCGAAATTTCTATGTAAACAAAATATTTTTGTTTTATAATGAAAACATTTTACCTAAGTTTTCATTTTTTTGATCTGAACTGAATTAATGAAGTCACGAAATTTTCGTAGTGCACAAAGCGGAGGAGTTGTTTCTCCTCAAGGAATTTTCTACAAGCCACCTAAAAATGAAGCTCCGTTACCTCCGGGGGCCCCTGTTGTTTGGATGCAAAAGTAAAAAATAAATTTTTATTTTTTTCTTTCTAATTTTTTTAGACCTAATGCAATTCCTGGCTGCCCTATAGGTTTAGAATATTTGACTCAAATAGACCAGCTTTTTTTCTATCAAAAAGTTTCTCTTCTTGAAGGTAACAATCAATTGAATTAACAATTTTTGCTCGAATTTAATTGTAAATTTTGTGTAGCCGTAATTGGTTGGGATGCTTGTAATAAATATTTTATTAACAATAATTGTGGAAATCAAGTGTATGTCGCAGTAGAAGGTAATTTTATATTTTATTTTGGAAGATATTTAATTTGATGTTTGACTTGAAAGAAAGTGAGACATGTATGAGAATATGCTGTGGTTATCAAAGAGGATTTGTTATGCATGTTGTAGATAATTTAAATAGAGTAAATAATTTCTTTTCTTTTTTTTTAAATTAATTTATCTTTTAAAGGAAGTTTTAAGAATTAGGAGAGAATTTAAATGCATTGCAGGATGTTGCTGCTGGTTACCTGGTAAGTCATTCAAATGGTTAAGTTAGAATTTAAATTTATTATCAATAGGAACTTGTGATGGATGTGCACAAGAAGTAACTATTGAGTGTCCTGTTGGAAAACCAATCGGCTTTGTAAAACAAATGTAAAAAAAATTAATTTTTTTTGCTTAATTGTCAGTTTATTTTAAATTTTTCTAGGGGAAGCATGTGGAGATCAAAATATGATGTTTTGAATGAAAAAAGAGAACCTATTCTTAAAATTCAAGGGCCATGTTTCGTTTGCGATGGTAAATTTTTGTAATAATTAGATTAATTAAAATTATGAAAATGAAGGTCCATTTTGTCCATGCAATAATGAATTTCAAGTATATTTTTAAATTTATTTCAACTTTTAAAATCAAAAATTGAAAAAAAAAAGATCCTAACTATCGATGGCTTGGCCCAAATTGGTTCAATAAAAAAAGATTATTCTGGATTTGTTCGTGAAATGGTTTCTATCACTGACACTTTTTCAATAAAATGTAATCAAAAAATTTAACTAAATCGAGATATAACAAATGATAAAATTTAAATTTTAAGTCCCGATGGATTTGGCTGTGAAAGCAAAAGCTCTCTTAATAGGTGCACTTTTTTTGATCGTAAGATTTTTTTTTCTAAACATTAGATAAGAAAAAATAAACTTTTTTCTCAAGGATTTTATGCATTTTGAAAAAAGTGGCGATGATTTTTAAGTGAAAATAAAAAAATAATAATTTCAAATTTTGCATATAAATTAAAAATGAGTTTGTTTAATTTAATAAATAAATAAATAGATTTTCCAAAAATCAAAAAATTTTTAGCATTTTCTAAACTTAACTGTTTGGTCAGTATAAATCAAAGTTGATGTCGGACAAAATTTTGTTTCATTTTGTGAATCACCACTTAAAACTTGAATGTATCTAAAACTCCATTTATCTTCATAAAGCCATGAACTAACAAAATTGCTTGTCTTCTTGTAATAAACATACAAATTTTCAATTGGATTCAGTAATGGCTCATTCAAAGAGACTAAACGAATTTCGTTTGATTCTGGCTTAAAAGTAGCTGTAGAATCATCAATAACTTCAACACTGCTCATTTCAGTTGAAGTTTCAAAAAAAATGGTGAATTTGCCTCTAGCTTGGACTCCCGTTACATCTTTACTATTTGATACCAATGAAGTTTTGAAATTTTGCTTACAGTAATCATTTCTGTTTGGAGTAGGTTGGGTGTTAAGATACAATGTGCCTAAATCATTTGAAGGTGATGACCAATAGCCCATTCGATTGCAGCCTTTATTCGAACATTTCATGCAATTTCCCTTATCAAATTCATCTTTTGAATTGCACTGAAATCCAGTGTATTTACATTTGGTATTGATAGAATCAGTAAAAAAATGAACTGCAGCCATGTGACTACAAGCTACTGAATCTTCCACGCCTTCCACATCCAACGTTACAATGTTGAATATACCATTAAGCAGTTTGTCTGAAGTAGTTGCACAATCAGGTTGATCTTTTCCCCCATTTGGATAGAAATCAGCATGACCAATTGGTTGCATTAATCCCAATCCTACAAGCAAATTAGCAGTACCATCTGAATGAATAGCATCAACATAAATAGCATCAGTTGGATCGAGTCTTACCTTAGGGTCTGTATTTTCAAAATAAGGACCAGCAGGATCTAAAGCTGTAATTCTTCCAAGTCCTGAGATTCTTTCGCCCGCATATCCAGCAATGTGAGATCCCAAACTGTGTCCAATAATGTGGAAATCAACCGCTTTTGCTCCTTGGCTACTGATCATTGTATTTATCAATCTAGCAATTTCTGCACCAACCATCTGGGTATTTGCAGTAGCTTGAGTGTATGGAAAGCCATTTCCTTTGCTCCAATCAACAACAATAACGTTTACATTTTCGATTTTTAAAATTTCATTTTTTATGTCAATCACCCAATCTTTAATGCCATTATGGAGAAATCCATGAACTATAAATTTTGATTTTAGTGATGGATTAAACTGTCCAAGAGAAGAATATGTTATAACTTGACTTTCACTGGCTAATGCTTTATTATAAAGCGTAAATTTTACTGCGATCTTTTCAGGGCTTTGGGGAAGCAGAGCAAATGGCCTTTGCAACGTTCCACTAAACGGATAAGAATCTGTAAAACAGCCTAGTTGTTCATAACAAACTTCTTTTGTTAAGACACCTATTATAAATGAACCTATCAAAAATAAAATTTTTTGCATATTCTTCAATTTTATAAAATTTAAGTTTAAATTTTATTTGAGCTTTTATAGTCAAATATAAAGTAGAATACTAATCTAGCAAGAGAAATTACTAATCAATAAAATGTTGTTTACAGAGGGCATGTCTTTTTGGAAAAATCGATAAGATACTGCAAGATAAGATTTGTTTTTCTTTAAAAGCCAGTGGGAAAATATTTTGCCTATGCTTACACTTTTAAAAATAGTTTTATTTGTTTGGGTGTTTGAGTCGTGTGTAGAACCCTAAGTATTTGACATTGACTTTTTTTTATTCGTAATTTTAAAGGTTATTCTTCGAAAAAAAACATTTGCTCAGATTTTTAAAAATTCTCATTATAAAATAAATTCAAAATTAATTGTTTAAAAAAATTAAAAATCAAACAACAGAAATTAAGAAAAAATTTCTTTGATTAAAATTTTTTAAGGAGCAACGCTTTTTGATCTTTTAACTTTTAATATTAATTGAATAGTTTAATGTTGAAGACTCGTATTAATGTCTTACTGTTTTTTTGGTTGAGAACGGTTTTCAATTAAAAAAATATTTTAAGTTTAAAAATTTATTAATTAAATAAAAAAAAAAAGGAGAGAAAAAAATCGGATAATAACCAAAGCATGTTTCGCTAGTCCTAAACAGAATTTTAGTTCGCAACATTAAAGAAAACTATTTTATTTAAGCCATTTTAAAGTTATTCTAAAACTTGATGTATTTTTTTAGAGTTATGTAAATCAATCAATAAAATTTTAAAAAAAGAAAAAAAATTAAATCTAAATTTTTAATAAGTTTGCATTTTAAAGAGCTTTTTTTCAAAAATTTTCCAACATCTCAATTGAAAGGAAATTTTAAATTAAAAATTCAAATGTATTTTTTTGAATTTGATAAAATAATTCAAAGCGGTATTTAAAACTATTGAAAAATTCAAAACTTTTATTAGGACTGGTTATCTACTGTTTTTTTTAATACTTGACCAACTATAAAAAAAATTCAATTTTCGCAAAAATCAACTCTAAAACTCTAATTAGATTAACACAAAAAAAATTGAAATAAAAAAAAAGTAATTAATTCAATCAAAGAGACTTGTCTTTCACTTTCACTAAGAAATAAACTAAGAAATTTAATCGGCTCAATCAGTTTCAAAATCCAATGAAAGAAGTTTAATTAAAAAGCAACAGCAGTAAATTGTGAAATATGTCTAGTAGAAGGTGAAAATGTGCTAAAAAAAGAAGTGTACAAGATTGGTTTAAAAAATATAATATAGTGATTAAAGCATTGAGAAGAAGAATGGTTCAGCTAGATCAATGACTAAAGATCATAATTTGAGCACAGCTGTAGACAGCAATCCCAAGCTTAGTAATCGATAATAATCAAATGACCTCTACACATTACAATTGACGATATCTGGACATCTTAATTTGTTTAACAAGACTAACAGACTTTGCCGAGTTTTTTACTTCGAGAAAAATATCCTTCTTTGAACAACCGAAAGCTAGGTTTGTTTTTTCAAGATAACAATAGATACTTTCTATTTATCGTTTGCTAGATATTATAGAAAAAGATATAACTTTCATGAGGAAAAAAAGAAGTGGTAGACCTACGAAAATAGCGAGGAAACTAATGGTGGCCAAACTGAAAGTCTATTTCAATCATAAATTGGGTCGTTCTCAAAGGAAGATGGCTAGAATTTTTAATTGCCACTATACCTATATCGGAAAATTATTAAAAAAGTATACAAACATCAAAAATTATGAAAACACAATAGAGGCCTCATTTAAATGCCAACTAAGAGAAGGCAACAATGTCAAAACGTCGTCGAATGCTTTTAAAATAAAGCAGATATGAATTTATAATTGATGATAAATCTTATTTCACTCTTGGTAACACCAAGTGAATGAATGGAGTGGGGATGATATGCCAGGAAATGATATTTTGTTACGTAGAAGTTACGTAAGCAAGATGCCGGAGAGTGCAAAGAACAAGTACGTTAAAAAATTTGAAGAAAAATTAATAAATAAAGAATATTTTAAACAAAACAGAAATAACATCTCTGGTTGGTTGGCTATTTCACAACGCGGAATAAGCGAACCATCTTTTGTACCTAGTGGTTTAGCGGTCAATCAACATGTTTACCTTGGAGAGTGTATTAAGAAACGATTTGAACATTAGGTATGTTGCTAAAGTGAATTCACCAAACGTATCAAAAGCACAACCAATTGAAGATTTTTGGGGAAGTTTGAAAGCTAAAGTTTATGACTCGAAAACAAAATTCGCGCTTGCCTGAGCAATATCGACCAAAAGGTTGTACAAGACCATGTTAAGAGTGGTCGCTCTAGGCTCGATATAATATGTCGTCATGGAGTTCAATACCTTGAGTGATATTATTTTTTCTAAATAGGAGGGTTCAGTTATAATTTAAAAAAATTAAAGCCTTAGTTAAATAAAAAATTTTTATGATAAAATTAATTTTGTGCCATTTTTTATTCTACACCCGTTACTTCTCCTACCTCAATATACTTAAATTCGATGATTTTGAGTTTTTGATTAACGCGAAAATGTTCATTTTATTGTTTATTAACTTCTTTTTAAAAAAAAATAAAAAAAAATATAATTTATGTTTATAAACTTGGTTTTAAATAAAATTAATCTTCAAATTGTTTAAATACAAAAAGTAAAATAAAATGTAATCAGTCAAATGAAATGAGCTGAACATCTGGAGCATTTTCTTGTGGTCTAGGCTGATCAACTGCTTTGTTATTTATTTGTTCATTCTGATTAGACGGTTGATTAGGAATCGGATTTGTAACATAACCAGAGTAATTCATTGAATTAGAAACTGGGCCTGTTGCTTGCTGAGCCATTGAATGCCCATAGTTCATCATTGGATTAAATGTCTGACTAGACTGGTTAAAATTTTGGCCATAGTTCATTTGAAATTGACTTATTCCTAAGGTGTTTGGTGTATTAATTGAATTTGTAGAATCAGACTGGATTCCATATGATTGATTTGGTAAATTAGAATTTGAAATGAGCTGATTTTGATTTAAAGACCAATTTTGTTGTGGTTCAATATTTTGCGCTTGATTTTTTTGATCACTTCCATTTGTATTAAAAGAATTGTTGTTGTTAATTGATGTATACATTCGATTTTGATAATAATTTGTTAGTTGTTGTTGTTGTTGTTGTTGCATTATTGAATTACTAGAATTTTGGTAGCATGGTACTGTGTTTACAAATTCTCTTTGCATAACCAATTCTCTTTGTTGATTCAATCTCATTTTCAAACTCATTTCTTGTTCTTGCAGTTTTTGCATGTGCAATTGCTGTTGATATAGATAATATGATTGCTTTTGTTGTCGCATATATTGCAATTTCTGAGCTATTTGCATTTGTCTTAGTCTTTCTTTTTCCTCAAAATCTTTTCTTTTTTTTTCGTAATGCTCTTGTCTTAATGCATTCAAAACTTCACGTGCATCTTTCAATTGAGTTAATTTATCCTGTAAGTTTTCATAGTAGCCTCTCATGTCTTCCTTGTACTTAAAATACGACATTAGCTTTGGCTGTAAGTGCTGAAGCTGTAAAAAAAGTGACTGAACAGCTGTATCATTTGTGATTGATCTGCCACGTACTGAGTCAGCTTTCATCCTGTTTATAAAAAGCTCAATGATTTTTTTGACATCCTCAATAAACTTATCAATTTCAGTATCATTTTCAATTTCTTTTTCATCAGCCTCAGTCTTAGTGGGTTCCATTTTTTTCGTCACCTCAACCTCTGTTTTAAGACTTTCTTTTTTAGTACTATTTGCTTCCTTAGTTCGGTCATACTCATTCAAATACTCAGAATCATTAAAAGATGGCGCACTTGCAGATATTTTGTTATTTTTTTCTGTTGGTCTATAGCTGTAAGCTTTGAATTTGTTTTGTTGCTGTCGTTTAGCTTCTGCTTCACTCTCTGACAATGCAAGGGCAAGTTGAAGTTCTTCTTCAAATTCTTGTTCGGTCTTTTCATTCTGCTTTGGGACAGATTGTGAAACACTAGAAGGCAAAGAGGGCTTCATAAATTGGTTATTTAAGTTTTCAACAGGAGCAGACGAGCTTGATTTTAACTTGTCAAAGCAAGCATCACATACTCTGACCTCTTTTTCGATACCAAATTTCGGAATCGGAGCCTGTTTTGATGAACAAGAATGACAGAATATTTGTCCACAGGCCCGACAGTGATGACGACGATTGAAAACACTGAACTCTGATCTGCATCGAAAGCAACATGAAGAATCTGAATCTTGAATCCAAAGAGGTGCTTCCTCCACATCAAACATAGCTTCGGATTCTTTTAGCGCCGGAAACTGAAAACCCTCCATTTTCATTTGATTGTAAAAATCTTCGACTATTTTATAATTAGGATTTTTGCGAAATGCATGTGACCAACATTGAATCAAACTCAAGCATTTTGACTTTATTGGATCTGGCTTTTGCTGACAAAGAGACTTCATTTGTTCCATAAAATCTTTTTGCGCAATTTCTTGATGCACTTTGGATCCACAATTTTTAACCATCGATTCAATGCACTAAAAAAATTTAATCAAAGCTTATTTTTTAAACTCAAGTTAGAAAAAAATTCATTTTTTACTTCCAAAGTATAGCCAATTGTATGAATGTTGTCCGATGTAAGTTTTTTTTTCAATGAACTTATTGCGTACTTTGGTCTAAGTAAAATATTAAACTAATTGGAAAAAATAATTATTTAAAATTTATCTCTTACGCAACATCATTTTGCCGAATTAAGTCACAAATCTTAAGAATACTTTCCCAATCATTTTCTAACAAAAAGTTATTGGTAGCTTTTTCTTTGAATTAAAAATGAAATTAAAAGATCTTTCATATGACCAATTTATTTTACCAAGAAGTTTATCGAAAGCTTTTGTTTGAGACATTTTTTTTAAATTAAATTTTAATGTGATAAATAAAATTTTAAGAAATATTATTTTTTTTCTTTATTCGAATGCAAATTTCGAAATAATAATTCAAATAAGCTAAATTACGGACTATATGAATGGAAAATACTGTGCAAAATTTATTCTTTTGATTATATGAATAATTTATTATGAAATCTTTAATATATTTAAAAAATAATTGTATTCATTTATATGACTAATTAAAACCATTTGACCATTGTCTTCACAATGACAAAATAAACAAAGGTGTGCATTACTTTTAAAGTCTTATGATGTCAAATTAAAGATTGTCTTTTCTGTATTTAAGATATCCTATTTGAAATGTCTAACGATTAATTCTAGGTTTAATTACTCAATAAAAGCTTTTTAATCATGATTTGTTTTAAAAATTTAATTTTTTTAGCAGTTTCAAATAATCTAATTAATTAAGGTTAATGTAGACATAACGAAGAACACGATTATGAAAAAGAAATTGTGAAAAGGCGTCTGAGCGATCCTCAAAAACAATGTCAAACTTTATAATCGTTTTTGTCACCTAGAAAATAGTTAGATGGCTTGAAAAGTTCTAAATAATGAAAAAATGTTCTTTCATGTACATAATAAGAGGAAAATGGTGTGTTTTTTTTTGTTCAAGCCAACTATACTTTTTTTTTGCTTTCAAGTAGGATAACTTAAGAATAAATTTGATGCGTAAAATTAATGAGGTTTTTAGACTTCAAAAGTGGTGGTAGTCGTCCTTCTAATTTAGAGATTTAAATAAATGAACTTTTAATCAGTCTCTTTAACCATTCACTTTTGAGATCAGTTTTATATTTGTATTGAATATAATTGTGTTAAAAGTAATTTTATACTAAAATTTAAGTATTCAATAGCAATTTTTTTACTGAATAATTCAATTGAGAATTATCTGATTTGAAATATCATTTATGCAAATTTTAGTTTTAGATTTTAGAAAAAAATATGAATTAAAAGTTCTGATTTAATTTTTTAAAATTTTAATATAAATTTATTCAAAAAAGCATTTTTTTTTAAAACTCAACCAAGTTTACTAAAAGCTGTTTTATGTCATTTATTTTACTAAATCTAAAATAAAATGTTTTTGAAATTTAAATCAACTATAACAAAAATCATGTCAAAATTTTAGCAAAAACTTGAATGATGTTCCAACAAAGTAAAACTAATTCATTGATATCCGAAGACTTTAATGAGTTTAGATCAATTTTAGATGCAATGCTTATTTCTGATCTACTAGTTTTTATATTAAATAAACCCCTTTCATCTGGCTCAGAAAACTCGTTGGAATCACTAAAACAAAATCGAAAATTTTTCAACAATTCATTTGAAATATTCTCAGAAAAATCCACTTTAGCCATATCAAATAAAAGCTTCCAATGTTCATACCCTCCATAATACTTGATTGATTTTGAATCGCGAACATAAGCAGAAGACGATGATCTGAATTCCTCACTTAAAATTAAATTACCATTGTTGTCAATTCTAATAGCTCCATCTTTAATAGCTTTGTTTAAATTGAATTCATCAGCAATATTTTCATTTTCTAATTCTAAAATCTTTTCAGATACCAAATTAAATCGAATGTCTCTAGTCTCAGTATTTTTAATTGAATTCTTTAAATCAATACTTAACCATTTTATAGGAAGAGTCTCGATGCGCACAAACTCCATTTCGGGTCCATATTTTATACGGTAAACATTTTTTCTTTGCTTATTCACATTCTTAAGCTCCAAATAAACAATGTAAGTATGGGACGTTTTGCTTTCAAATTCATTATCTGAGAAAATTGAATTCAATGAATTAAACTCAGAATTAACATTGGAATCAAAAGCAGTATTTGCTTTTTCAACTATTTTCTTTTTTTTCTTTTTCTTTTTAATTTCTTTTTTAAAATCATCATTTAGATCGTCTTCACTTTCATCATTAGTATCATTATTTTCCATAGCAAAACAAGATTTTTTTTTTTCGTTTAGAAAACAAAGGGGAAAAGTTTTATATCCTTTTTTCAATGCAAGTTTTAATTCATTATAAACAAGATTAGAGGAATTTTCAAATTTTGATGGTACATTAGTGAAATACGAATCACCAAATTTTAACTGAATCCTAAAATCAAAATCTGACTTCATTTCTTTGGCTTTATTGAATTGTGTAATCGAATGATGATAGAATTCGTTGAAACACTCAGATGAAAAATTTGCCAAGGGACGATTTATTTTTGCAGAGTAGCATTCTTTAGACAAGTGATAGGAGCGACGCTTGCCTTTATACAGCTCAAACTCAACC
>PJRA01000263.1:2848117-2894408 GCA_016987375.1 Brachionus koreanus | reverse complement strand
AATTTCGATTCTGTATTTTGCATAAATTTCTTTAGCTTGTGGAACATATTTTTCATATCCATTGACCAAAAATGAATTGTTAACCTCAATTCTATCACTGAACATGTCATTGATAAAAATTTTCTTGCATTTTCGATAAAGTTTTCCTATTATTTTCTCTGAAGTGTACGAATGACCATATTTTTCCATAAAATCAGGGTACTTTAAATTTTTGATTTCGCCAGGAAGACTAACTACAATTCCAGTTTTGGGAAAATCAACAGCTAGACTAAACGCTTCAGCAAGTCTAATACACAGTGGGTCTCTAACGCCTAGTTTGCTTTGGTCCGATATAGCAACATGAGCATTGGCAATTCGTCCAAGCTGATCCATTTCAATAAAATTAACAAAGAACTTAATTATGTCTTCTATTTGAATTGGAGAATTCTTTTCTGTTGCTTTTGGCGAAATATAATTCATTGGCTCGTCGACAAAATCTGGAATTAGCCTCGGTTCCCATGAAACAAAATATAAATCTCCATCTAAATCCGATCCAGAACACATGTTTGTAATGGGTCGAGGTCCAACAGATGGAAATACTACACAATCTACCATATGTCTGAGTTCTGGCAGATCAACAGCTCTGAGAACTCGGACATCTCCCGGATGCATGCATGGATTTTTGGCAACTACCACTTTCTTGTTTATTATAATATTTCCATATTTTGAATCCAAAACTTCTGATTTGTCATACGACTCGCCAGGTTGTTTAGAGCATTGAACAAATACTTCATCATGTTTTAATTTGCCTGTTTCATCTATGGTGCCCATCAAAATTCTCCCTTTTTGAACAAAAATTCGAGATTTTTTTTTGAGTCCTAAGAGGCTTTTTTGATAAATGATCCTCAGTAAATCCCTAAAAAATGGCTCAAGACAATAGTTAAGCTTTTCAGAATGTTTGTAGTCAGAGAAAATAGGCCGATAGTACTTCATAATACTTAAAGAAGCAGTCATTTTATCTATAAGCAAATTACTAAGTGATTTAAGCATTTCATTCTGTAAAGAGTCGAAAACTGAGTCCTCAATTCCTAGCGCAGATAAAATTATAATTATTTGTCTATTTAAAAAACAAGGTATATAATCAGCCACATTGATTACATCCAATCGATTATAGCCACTGTCAAATTTTCTCATACTCTTCCTAAATAGTAGCTCATTATTTTTAAGATTTGGATCTACAGCCACGACACCCTTGAAGCCACCGAAACGAATTTGAAACGCACTTACTAGATTTTTTCTACTAAAAAACTCGGTGCCTATTTCTTCTGCTTTAGTAATTGAAATTTTTCCAATACCGTCAGTGAAGCAATAATCTCCAACAGTTATGTCATCAATCATAGAAAATTTGTTAGACTCAAAAGTTTCCACTGAGCTTGACAAGCTTTGTCCAAGCCTTGCGGCGTATTTGCCAATACATCGAATGTCACTGAAGTCTCCCATCCAGGATCTTACACTATCTGGATTTATATATGTACTATTGAACAACCAACAACCGTGTTCTCTCAGTTGACTTGAACTCATGGCCAAAAAGTCATACTTTCTGTTGAATAGATTCAAGCCTTTATTCAAAAATCTCTCGATTCTTAAGTAAATATTATTCATGTCTGAATTTTTGGAGAACAGATTTAATTTGCGCAAGTCTTCGTCTCTGAAACGAATTCTGATAAAATTATCCTCTCCAAATTGACGTGTGACCCGATTAGACAAATTCGGTTCAGGAAAAAAGAAAATTATTCTGGTTGGAGTTATTGTAGCTCGTCTAAATAGCGATATTTTCAAATTAGTATCATAAAGATTTGGAGATTTGGAAAATTTTGATCTTTTTTGGATTATTTCCTCAAGCAAACTATCCATATTCAAATAACGCTTTGTTCTTAAATTATTACTTAAAAATTCTAGGGTTTTTTCAACTTCGAAGGAAGACAACTTGTTTAGTTTTGCGGTAAAATTTCGATCTATCTTTCCTTCTAAAAGATAATAATTTTGACTTATAAAAACTTCTAAAAAATAACGGGTATTGAAATTTTTATGCTCAAAATCCTGCCTGAAATCTGCAATCGAATAGGTTGGGTGTCTAATTTTTACATTTGTGAAGAATAGGTTGTTTCCTTTTAAATTTTTTAATGCTTCAATTAAATAGTTTTTATCCTTATTTGAAAATTCCATTTTAAGAGACAACTTGTCAAAGTTGTTACAAGTTCGCTCCCATGGCAAATAATCTATGTCTAGATTTTTCAAATGTTCTTCTTTGTAATCAGAGAGTTGGCTGTCAATGAAAACAAATGGAGCTTGTTTGAATGGAAAATAGATGTAAACCTGTTCTTCCATGCAATCAAAACTAATCAAATGGTCAATGGCATCAAATTGAAACTCCAGCTTGTGCAGTTTTGAACTGATAAAAGTCAAAATTTTAATTGTTCTTAGTTGAAAGTCAATTATCAATTTTGATTTTCCTAATTTTGAATGAGTATAAAATACATTTGGTGCACTTAAATTACCAAATTCTATGCTCTCGCATAAGCATTGAAAATTTGATGATGTTAGATTAGAAACCGATTTAAAATTGTATATTATACATTCAATTAATTCTGAAGAAAGTATATATCTAATGTTATTAAGAACACTCCACATTTCTTCAGCTTGTTTTTTTCCTTTATTAATTTCAAATAAAACATTGTAACATTCAAATTTATCAAACAGATTGACACCTATGAATGCATCATCAGCCGCTTCAAACTGCAAAAATCCCTTGCATTGCTTCAAAGAACTTAACAAATCTTCAAATTGACCGCTTATTAAATAAACCTGAAGAGTAAAACGAAATTTTCGATTATTGCCATTGCATAGCTTAACCATACGGGTCACCTTAGGTGTTTTTTCAACTAAATCTACTTGTCTAATAACTAAACTATTAACTGAATGCATGTTTTCTTGAGGTAAACTTCTGATTAATTTTATCAAAACTCGTTCAGACTCAATTAGCTTTTCATAATTTTGTTGATGATCAGGAGAATCAATGATTATAAATTGAGAATGCTGATGCCGGGCCCTGCCGCGACTCTGAACAAATTGGGTCAAATTCCACAATGTGTCAAATATGATAACTATATTACAAATTTGAACATCAATGCCTTCCTGAAGGACACTGGTTGCTACCAGCAATTTACATTGACCTTGATTGAAGCTTTCTATTATCGGCTCTTGATCTTCATTCCATGTCATGCCATCTAAGCCTCCACTAGCCTGTCCAACGCAATATTTAGGCTTCCAAAATTTACGAATTTCAGCATTCTCATTTAAATGATCGTTTAGTAATCTGGCAGTCTTCCGCGATCGAACAAATATGAGTATTCTCGATTCGGGGCTTTGTTCAGTAGTTTTTGTGAGTAAATTGTCAAGAATAGACAATTTAGCCGAATCTCCTTCTAAATTTGAAATTTTCTTACAAAAATTTTCCATACATATTTTATCTGTCTGAGACCAAATGCGATTTTTTTTACTTTTTTCAAATTCTAATTCAATTTTTTCTCTCAAAAAATCAACAGCTCTTTTTGTGCCGAAAACTTGCATTATTTCATATGCACTTAAAATCATCTGCAAAAAGTTGATTATTTGAAGTTGTTTAAAATTGGCCTGGATATTAAAATCTTTAGCAACATTGCGAAGATAGCTTCTCAAAGCATTATTCTTAATATTTATAGAGGAATTAAAATCAATTGATGCATTCAATTGTTTCATAAATGGCACTAAAAATTGATTTATTTCATCACGTAGGATTTCCTCACTAGGATGTTGCTTAGCAGTATAATAATTAAAAGCAGGTCTATTGACAAAATTTTCGAAATCATCACGATAAAGTTCGGGCATGATGATCGTACCACCAATCAGCTCACTTAGACGATTTATTTCTTGCACCATTTCAGTCAATTTTTGGGCACTAGCAGTTGGAGATGCTGTTACTAAATTAGAAAAATTAACAAAATTTTAATTGAAAATGAAAAGCTAAAATTACATCCAAGAAAGCGTGGCTTGTATTTTGATTCAATGTTATGATAAAATTTGTCTATTATATTGAAAAAATTACTTTCTTTTCTAGCATTGTGTATTTCATCAATTACAACAAAAGAACAATCTTCTAGATAGAGCTTTTTCAGTAAAAGCATATTTATCAAAAAGCCAGCAGTTAGGACATAAATATCACAATCCAATTGACTTTCAAAATAAATCTTGTTTTCACCACAAAACTCTCCAACAGACAAGTCACATTGGTATCTTAAATATGATGCCTGCTGAAAAACTAAAGGAACTCGATCTGTTACGAAAAAAATTTTCTTTTTAGGATTTAGCCTTTTAAAAAAAGATATAACCATTGCGGCTACCATTGTTTTTCCAGAACCAGTAGGCAAATAAACAATTGAATTGCGCAACGCTGCCTTTACAAACAATTCCGTTTGATACTTTCTCGGAATATCTGCTATGTAATGACTAATATTGAAGTCATTCAGATCATTTTCATTTGGTAAAACAACTTGAGAAAAATTGTTTCGTTTCTCATTGTTTAAATCTGCAATGCCATTAAATGTCGAATAATTTCTGAATTCAAGAATCTGAAAATTGTTCTTTAAATTGATCCATTTTGATTGAAAGTTAAAATCGGATTTTTTTTTAAAATTTAGATAAGATTCAATGAAATAAATTGATTCAGCTCTGAAGCATAAAACTGGACTATCATCAGGACCAATATTTGCATTTGTTCCAATTTTTATATCGCATCTTTTACAAAAAATTTCTTCTGGAGCAAATTTCTTCTTTTTTTTTTCAGCTTGTTCCCTAATAGTGAAACACTGAAGTGTGTTGTTAATGCATTCAGGTTTGATAATGAGATGAATTGATTTATTCATTGATTGTTGATAAAATGTGACAATTGTATTATCCGCCAATTTTATATCACAACTCTTACAAAAAATTTCAAGTTTTGCCATTTTTTTTCTGAATAAAAAATTAACTTTCAAAAAAAAATATAAACATAAAATTTAAATAAAAAAGGTACCTTAAAAAGAATAATTTCTAAATTTAAATTAGAAACAATCCCTTTAAAGCTTTTGATTAATTTATCCAATTTAGCAACAATTAAGATGTACATTTTTTTATAGATGAAATTTGAAAGCAGATCCCATCATTTTTATAAAACGCTTTCTCTAAAGCATTGTAAAAATTATTTTCTTAACATATCACTTTATTCAATAAAAAACTGAAACATCTAAAAGTTTAAAAATATAATTTTGAAAAAAATATGCAAGCTTTATTTCTAAATGAATTAAAAATCAGGAAGATTAATTTAATTTTTTATTTTATTAAATTTTTATTAGTTCCCTTATGTATAAATTCCTGATGTAAGTTTTCGTTTTTTGCAAAAATTTTGTGGAAATAATTAGTAATAAGTCTCTTTTTTAATAGAAACAATTTTTTCCTAAGAATTATTGAAACAATTAACTTCAAATTTATTCTTTTTTTACTTAATTGTAAAATGGATATTTAACCGTCCATTATTCTTATCTTAATTTGTCCATGGGACATAAACTTTAATTAAATAAATAAATTCTTTTAATATTTTTTATTCGTTATTTTTTCCTTCTTCATAAAAAATATAAATAAAGGGATTGTTTCTGTCTTTTAGTAGATTTTTGTTAATCTGCTTTAAAAAATTGAGAAATAAACAAGTTTTCGCTTCAAAAAGCATACTGACTCAAATAAAAAAACTGTTTTTTATTAGTCTTGGATGCAGTCAGCGCTTACGAATTTAGTTATTGTACTTATTTAATTTGACAAGGAAAAAAAGGACTTTTCGTAGACAGTCAGGATCTATGCGACCAAGCATTGCATCTAATTATTTAAAATAATATATCTTGGAAAGTTAGAAAGGAAAAACTCAATTAATGATAAAGTTTAACTATCTTATATACTATCTATTATGATAGTAATATTCTTCTATATCATTTATTGCCGATTGAGTGTCATAGATTTTTGTAGTTGTGCTGAAAGTGGAATTTCATTATTTTTTTCGTTTAACTCAACTGTTTTGGTTATTTTGTTTCTTTTATTATTGAATCTGAACAATGGTCTTATGAATAGAATTAAAAAAATTGAAAAAAATTATTTTACAAAATAGAATGAGCCAAAATTTGCTTTCTTTTAGTATTTTTACTACTTTTTGTGATAAATTTCTCAATATACTTTTGCTATTTCTAAAAACTGTATTATTTTCTCTACTTTTAATCAAAAGTTTATTTTTGATGATTTTATATTGATCTATTTATTTTTTTAAATCAAATGAATTTATTATATGACTATCATGATCAAGTTTGAGATAAAAATTTTTAGAGTTTAGATTTGACTCAAAGATTTTTATCTTCTGTCCAGCAAAGTAAAATTTATGATCAAATTTCAAAATTTCAAATGTGCTCAAAATATTTAAAATGAGTAATTTCATCATCTGCATCATTTTTGGAATTTGATCATAAATTTTACTTTGCTCTTCTGTCCTGATTTTAAAAAATGTTTTTTTCTAAGGGTGTTTTAAAGATTATTGGAATACATGATTTGCTGATAGACGAATCAAGTCTGATTATTCAATTCCTTGATAAGAATCCCGATATATTTTTGTTTCTCTATGAAAAATTTATTTCTTTATCTTTGTAAATTTTACTTTGTTCAACAAAATAAATAATTTCAACTTTGTATAATAAATTATCCGTAGTTATAATATAGCACCATGTTTTTTTGTTTACGTTTGGAATGACTATAAAATTCATCATTAGTTCTTTCAAAAGTTTCAATTGTTAATTTTAGAATTAAATCAAAAAAGCAAAATTTTTAGCTCGATTTGTTTTGGAATTTCACAAAACCATATTTTTATCTAATTTTGTGAATGAGATTTAAATAAAATTTAGATTTGTTTAATTTATTTATTTTGAGTAGCTGATTGATTTCTTTTTATTAATTTATAAAAAATTCCGATTTTGATCCAAATGGGTCAATTTAAAGAACAATTTTCAAATTCTAGAATTGAGAAATTATTCGTCATTTGATGGTATTACAGATTAAACAAAAAAAGCAAGAACGAAGATCTACAACGACAGTATAGTACACATTAGATTTATTGATATTTAATTTTTTGTAAATTCTAATTCAACTAAAAAGCAAGAATTTGTATTGGAATTTCACAATACCATATTTTTATCTATTTCACAATACCATATGCGAATGAGACTTGAATCAGATTTGAATAAAATTTAAATTTGTTTTTATTTATTTTATTTATCTTGAGTAGTTGATTAATTAATTTATATTAGTAATAATTCAAAATATACAAAAAAAATTTATTTTAAAATATTAATAACGATTTTTAAAAAAGCATTAAAAATTTCGAGCCAAACTAAAAAACATAATTGTTCATTTTTTTAAAAATCTAAATATTCTTCCTTTAAACTCCAATATCCATTATTTGATTTTAAATCTCGTCTAAATTCACAAATTTCTTTCAAAACAGTCTTAAACTTTATTGAATCATTTTTGCTTAATTTTTCATTGAAATAATTAGCTATTTGTTTACTAGATGCCTTATTGAATGTATCAACATGCTGAGTCAAATATTTGATAATTAACTTGGACATGTTGACCGTCCGCTCGACTGGATTTTTTGAATCAAGATTGATATCCTGATTTGTATTCAAATTCTTATCGCCATCAGAATTAGACTCATCATTTCTAATACCTTTATTCCTCATTTTAATTCTGTCTAATAATGAATTCGAACCAGTCGATTTGTTACCGGTTTGTTCTGGAATCTTGGTTTTTATTCCAAATTTTATTCCATTTAAATTTGGAATTCCTGTTTCTGCCGGTTTGCAGTATTTTCTCGACTCTTTTAAAGCCCTGACCGCCTCACTAGCAACTCGATCGGCTTCAGTTTCTAGTAAGACATAATCTTGATCAGTATTTTCTATGATTAAATCATGCTGTACTGCTGTATGAATGGCAGACTGACCTCCTATCTTTTTCTTGGACTTGAACAATTTGCCCAAAACATAGTCATCATCATTTTTATCTTTGGGCTTTTTATCGTCTTTGTTTTTAGTCTTTTTTATTTTTTCCAAATGAGGAACATAATTTCCTTCGAGTTTTTTTTGTTTTAAGTTTATTTCTGATCCAGTGCCAGCAAAAAGGGCGCTGGTTTCAGTTGACTTTTCATCTACTGACGTGAATGCGAACAATTCATGCAAATCGTTTGTTTTGAAAAAGCGCTTTTGCTTCGGATCTTTTAAGACTCGATTACTAAGAAACTGTTTGAATATTTGTCTGTGATAAATTTTCTCTTCAATTGTTCCTGCCGTTAATAGACGAAAAATAGTGACATTTTTTGTTTGACCAATTCGCCATGATCTTTCTCTAGCTTGCAAGTCGCTGGTTGGATTCCAATCAGGATCAAATATTATTATTTTATTAGCTCCTATCAAATTAAGCCCCAGACCACCAACTTTCGTGGTCAACAAGAATATAAATATATTCTCACTATTGTTGAATTCGTTTACTAATTTTGATCTGGTTACAGCAGAAGTTGCTCCATCCATTCGACGATAAGTATAGTTCTGTTCAGTAATAAAGCTTTCTAATATGTCTAGCATTGCTCTGCTTTGAGAAAAAATCAAAACTCTTCCATCTTGTTTTTTCCACAGCTTAAGAAGTGTGTCAACCACAATCATTTTTCCAGATCTTTTGTAAAATCCACTTAGACCTGCTTTTTTAAGATCATCACCAAAATAATCTGCAGACCAGTGAGGATTCTTGTAATAGTCATCAGACACTAGATCGACATGATTGCAAATTTTTCTCAAATGAATTAAAGCTTTAAAAACATTGTTACGAGACTTTAAAACATATTTACACTCACGAGATTGTAAATAGCGAATATATTCTTCCTTTTGCTCGCGACTTAATCGACAAAAAAGCACTTGTTCATTTTTGTTGGGTAATCTAAGTGACATTTTTACATCATTTTTAACTCGTCTCAACAAAAAAGGCATTATTGTATCTTTAAGAATAGACGCACAACGATAAGCAGTTTGAATTTGAAGGTCAGAAGCATTTGAGTAACCGCCTTGGGTTATTGGAACCGAAAAATTTTCCATAAAAACAGGCAGTGTTCCTAATTTACCGGGAAATACAAAGTCAAATAGGGACCAAAGTTCTTTTAAATTGTTCTGTATTGGAGAGCCACTGAGAACAATTCTATGAGGAGTTCGGAAGCACTTTGCCACTATGGTTATTTTGGCATCAGGATTTCGAATTTTGTGTCCTTCGTCCAAAATAATATAATGCCAGTTTCTTGATATTAATTCTCTATCGTATATAATTAGACTTGAATATGTTGTGATCAGAATGCCATTAGACAAAAAAGTTTCGTCTATAATTCGCGATTTAGTTGCGCTCTGGTAGGTGCCTATTTCATGCAGAACACAAACTCTGAAGTAAGGCCACCACGTATGGAATGATTCGACCCATTGAGCAATTAAAGTAACTGGAGCAATTATCAATACTGGGCCTAGGCCGGTATAATTTGAGCTTTCTGTTTTTAATTTACTGTATCTAAGTGAAGCCAGATAGGAAATTAGTTGTATAGTTTTTCCTAAACCCATTTCATCTCCTTTTTAAAAGAAAAAGTGAATTTAAACTCATAAAATAAAACTAGTCTGATTATTAATTAAAAAGATGTTGGCACTAGTTTGAATATAAGGTCAGAGTATTGGTTAAAAAAATTATTAAAATTTCAAGTGACCAAAATTGATAATTTATATCTATTTTTAGGAATTTTGAAATTAATAACGAAATAAAAAGCATTATTATTTAGAATTTCCAAAGACATAATAAATACTTAATCCAAAGACATATTTTCATGTATCGCATAACATGTTAAACCATAGCTAAGTATTGGGCAAAATTTTGAATGCTTAAAATTTTTTTCAGCAGTTTTCCTATATAAAAAATTAAGGTATAAAAAAACTCAGTTTAAAATTAAATTTTCACTTTGAAAAAATATTTCTGCAATAAAATTTAAAATAAAAAATATTGAAAAACCTAAATCATTTTAATTTAATCATAAACTTCAATTTCCTTTTTTAAATTCAATAACAAAAGCAATTATCTATGAAAAATTTTGACAATCAATATTCAGATATTTCAGTGAGCTACCGAAAAAAACCGTTCAAAGTCTTCATTTTCAACCTAATATTCCTTTATAAGTAAATACGCAGAGACAACTCACATCTTTAATTCTTTTTTTAGATAAAATATTCAGAATAAAGTACATAAAAGTCTAGGTTGGCCACAAGATTTTAATTAATTCAATTAAATTTGAAAAATATAAAATTTTTAAAGAATTAGATAAAAAGTAGATAAATGATACATAGTAGATGATCAGGATGTCATTGACAATAGATGAAAAAAAGGAGTTTTTTAGAACAATTTTAAGATTTAAAAGATTTGATGCATTTTTTCAATCCAGAATGGTAATGCTGGAACAAGAAACAAAAATTTTAAAATATATCAACTTTTTGCTTAAACCAAGTTAGTATCATTCAAATTTAATTAGTGCAAAAACTCTGTATGCCTTAAAAGCTCTACATGCATTAAGAAATTTTTATAAAAAATTTGTTAATTTAAAATGATTACTTCTACACTATGTTTTCACGGGTTAGAATATGAAAAAACTTTGCGCATTATATTCGCTATCTTACTGAAATTTTTCATAAAATAAAATTAATACAGAAAAATTCAAAAATGAGGAAAAAGGATAGAAGCAGATATTTCAACTCAAAATTATAATCAATTAAAGAACTATTTTCCTTAAAACAAAGTAAAAATCAATTTGAAATCTTTTTTTTTAAGCAAAAAAGAATTTTACGTTTTACTGATTTGTTATATAGATTAGAAATTTATTTCACAAACTTATTCAAAATTGAGAACGAAATTTAAATTTTTCAATTTGGATTATTCGGAAAATTAAATTTATTTTGATTAAGTTTTATAGCTTTATATTTTAAAGTTTTTGGAAAAGAAATCTAAAATTTAAATGCTTGGATCAAATTTGATAAATTTCTTAATATTAAAAATAGTTATATTCCAAAATTACTACCTAGTATTCCTCCACATTTTTGTAAATGAAGTTCCCATAACCATTTGACACCAGTTTTTTGAAATTCGTACAATTTACTCCAAATTTGTTTGGGTATTTTAAGCCCTGTTTCCAGTTCATGATCTTTGCCATTGTTTATAACCATTTTATTGTTAAACAAAGTCTCTTCATTAATTTCATCTTCAAAATCAAAATCTTCATTTTCTTCCCGTTGTTTTGCGAGTATTTCATATTCCTCCAGCTTAGCTAATCTTTCCAAATAAAACTCTTCGTCACCATCGTCCATGCATGATTTTTTTAGTTTTTTTTTTTTTTTCACTTTTTCGATTATTTTCAAAGGAGACTCGTCATCTGTGTCGTACTCTACGCTACTTGTGTCTGATTTGGCACTTAATTCATCATAGTTTGGATCCTTTGATTGGTCTTCAAACTCTAATTCTTCGTAGTCAAATACTTCTGATGCTTTTCCAATTAGAGATTTGTTTCTGGCTTTACGCTCAGTAGTCTTTATAGCATTGAGATTAATTTCTTTTTTCTGATTATTTTCATCTTCATGGTCACTATCTTCTATCAATTTCATAAAAGATATTTTGTCAATTTTGGGTTCATCTTCGTCTTGGGGCAATAACTCTTCTAAATTAGATTCAGTTTTCTTAATTTTTTTGTTTGAATCAAACTCGACAAAAAAATTGTCACATTCAGCAAGTTGTTCCTCAATAATTGACTCATTTAGTGAAGATTTTTTAGTTTCAGCTTTTTTGGAAACACTTGGCTTAGATTTTGATTTTATTTTTTTAATTTTTGGTTTTTGATCTAGATCGTTTAGAAATAGATCAAAATCAGTATTATTTGTGAGTCTGTAATTCTTGGCCTCTTCTTTTTTTTTTAATTCGTTTGCCAAATTTTTAGCTTTAATCTCTTCAAGTTTCTTCTTGTTTTCCGACACTAAATTAGACTTTTTTTTGTCTAAATCAAGAAGAAATGAGTCAAAATCATTTGATGAAAATGAGGTACTTGCTTTTGTCTTTCTTTCATTAGCTTTTTTGTCTTTAGTACCTGATTTATCTAAGTTTTTAGATTTTTTTTCTCTTAAACTCGCAAACGGAGTGATTTCGCCAGTTTTGATTTTTTCTTCAAGACCTGAATTTGAGTCAGAGGAGTCTTCTACCGATTCACCATTCAAATATTGGCTATAATTCTTTAATTTTGATTCCAAAGCTGCTTGTTTTTCGATCAAATCTTCATCGTTGCAAGTAGAAATTTGACCATTCTTTCGCTTTAATTGGTCACTATTGGTGGTATTTGAAGAATTTGAATGTTTTTTAGCTTTCTCAAACTCAAACTCGGCAATTTTTAAATCGACTTGAAGAAGAACTCCTTTTTCGAAATCGTTTTCATTAAAACATTTGACGCCTAGAGATTGAAGCTCCTCTGGAAGTGATGAAGAACTTGATTTTATAAGATCTTTGTTAATATGAACTTGAAAATTGCTTGGTATTATGTTATCAGAGGTTCTTGTTAAACTTTGGCTTTCAGATTCATCAATATTTTTTAAGTTTTTCTCTAACATAGTATGAAATTAAATCAGAATAATTCAACTAGATTATTTTTCATTTGCTATATATATATTTGAATTTTCAAAATATTATTATAAATTAATGGAAAACTAACTTAACACTTGCAAAAAAAATTCTTAATAATTTTCATCAATCTATTTTTACATTTAAATTAAGATTACTTGAGAAAAAAAAAGAATTGCTAATTTTGCATAACTTGTATTATTCATCAAAATTTTTCTTGTGTGTATTAATTTTAGGACATTTTTATTTATATTCCGAGATCTCTTTTATGATTTATTAAGTGGAAATGACTCAATTTTAGTTAATGAATTAGCACACGTCATTTTCATCAATCTATTTTTACAAATATATTAAACGAATGATTTTTTTATCTACTATTTTAAAAGAAAATTCTCCTAAAAAAATATTTATATACTGACAAAAAAATTCTCATTTCTCCAAATTTTTAGGTATTATTAAAAATATCTGAAAAATAAATTTAGATCTAATAATATAATATTTTTTTTGGGACGGGGATTATTAAAATTGATTTCCCGAAATATTGTTATATATGTTTAAACGACAATTTATGAGAAATAATTTTTTTTTAATTTTTTAAAAAGAATATTACTTTCTAATTTTACAGCAAAACGTAGCAAAACAATAAAAATAAAATAATATAAATTACAAAAATAAAATTTATTTCTATTTAAAAATAGTCACTTGCATTTTTAAAATAGTATTAATTTTAAAAGATTTTAAGAAAAAAATAATTTCGGTTTTTGTTTTTTTTTTTAAATGATTTACAAGATTCTAGATTAAATTTGAAAAAATTGATGCTTTAAAGCACACTCAGCACTATATCGTTTTTCGTAATCAAGATTTAAAAGTTTCTTCAACAAATCATAGGCACAATCTGGAAAATCTTCTAATATTTCTGCATCAACTCCTTTCTTTAATTTAAGGTTTTCAACTGTTTTTTGACGCAATTTTTTACATATTTCTTTTAAGTCTTCAGGTTTTTCATCATTTGAGCATAAAAAAGATTCACCTGAAATAAAAGAATTAATATTTATTCAATTTTTGAAAAATTAAATTATAATAACCATATTTTACTGAGGTCTTTCTGACTTGTTCGGCACCAAATAGTGAAACAAGCTGCATTATTGCCATGTTGTCATCAACCGCTTTGAAAAATGGATAGCGTCCACTTAAGATGCTTAAAAATACAATACCAGCACTCCATACATCAACAGCTGGAGTTTGGTGATTTGACCTAAAAAGGACTTCAGGAGCTCGAAACCCTGCTGTTCCAGCTCTAGGAGCCCATTTATTTGATCTTAAGTAAAGTTAATAAATTTTTTAGGAATATTTTTTTGAACAGAAATTTACCGAGCTGTGCAGATTTCACACACAATGGGCATGTTGAAACAATTGCATTTGTCTGAAAAAGAAGATTTTTGAAAACTGTAATATTTTTGAAAGGTGTTTGAACTAGGTTTTGGTGAATCGAATTTATTTTGTTGAATAGCAGCAATCGGACTGTTCACATTTTTTATTTGTTCATTTAAATTGCAATCAAAGCTTTGAGAATTGCTTATTTGAGATTTTTCACCAGATGGACCATGTGGCAATGAGTTAACTTCTGATTTATTAGAAACTTTAGGAGCAGTAAGAATAAGTTGCCCAACTGATTTTTTAGAGCTAATTGTTATCATATTTTTTCTAGCAGGAACATTTTCATTTACTTGGCGATTTTTATTTAACTTTTCATAGTTGAAAATATTTTCTGAAGACTTATCATAATTCTGAGCAAGACCAAAATCCACAAGGGCATAACTATTTATTTTTTGTAAACGTTTGTTATTATTGTCAAAACTAATACTAGAAAAAAACTCACGTCTTGTTATTTCTATTGTACAAAAAATTACTAGGTTTAACATCTCTATGAATAAAACCAGATTGATGAACTCGATTTAAAGCGGTCAAAAGAGCTTTCATATACTCACGAACTTCTTCTAAATTCCATAGGATAAAAGAGTCCTAATAGTAAAAAATTTAAATAATGAGAAACTGATTTGAAACTTTTTTACAATAAATGATTCATGTTCAATAAATGGCATTATTATTAAAATATGAGACTTATTTCTGAGAACAGCTAAAACTCCAATTACATTTTCTTTTCCACTTTAAAGAAATATTATAAAACCTAATATTGAAAATTCAAAGTTACCCAATATTCAAGAGACATTCAATTTCTTGCTTAGTTCGACAAGGAGAACTAGTCGGAATGACATATTTTAAAGCAATTTTATCATAAGGTTTGCAAATAAACTGTCCAAGGTAAACAAAACTGAATGTACCTATACAAATAAAGATAAATCAATAAAAAACTTTAATTATTAAAATACCTTGACCAATTTTCTTCTTTACCTCAATATGTTGCTTTATTTCAGGAAAAAGAATGTATAACTCGTCAATATTATCCATTTAAGAAAAATAAAATTTATTCAAAAATAAATAAAATAAAATTTAATTTAATGAAATTAGAAGACTTTTTGTTAAATTATAATTGAAATAATCAAAAAATGAAAAAAAATATTAAAAAAAATTTAAATATTGAAAAAATATCGAAAAACAGCTAAAGCATCAGTGAAATCTTAAGAAGAAGCAGTAGAAGATGATAAACCAGTTGAACCATCAGTGGAATCTGATACAGTTGAACCATCGGAAGAATCTGATACAGTTGAACCATCAGAGGAATCTGATACAGTTGAACCATCAGTGGAATCTGATACAGTTGAACCATCAGTGGAATCTGATACAGTTGAACCATCAGAGGAATCTGATACAGTTGAACCATCATTCGAATCTGTTGCAGTTGAACCATCAGTGGAATCTGATGCAGTTGAATCATCAGTGGAATCTGATACAGTTGAACCATCAGAGGAATCTGATACAGTTGAACCATCAGAGGAATCTGATACAGTTGAACCATCAGAGGAATCTGATACAGTTGAACCATCAGTGGAATCTGATACAGTTGAACCATCAGTGGAATCTGATACAGTTGAACCATCAGAGGAATCTGATGCAGTTGAATCATCAGAGGAATCTGATACAGTTGAACCATCAGAGGAATCTGATACAGTTGAACCATCATTCGAATCTGTTGCAGTTGAACCATCAGTGGAATCTGTTGCAGTTGAACCATCAGTGGAATCTGATACGGTTGAACCATCAAAGGAATCTGATGCAGTTGAATCATCAGTAGAATCTGAAGAGGTTGAACCATCAAAGGAATCTGATACAGTTGAATCATCATTCGAATCTGAAGAGGTCGAACCATCATTCGAATCTGATGAGGTCGAACCATCATTCGAATCTGATACAGTTGAATCATCAGAGGAATTTGATTCAGTTGAATCATCATTCGAATTTGATTCAGTTGAATCATCATTCGAATCTGATGCAGTTGAATCATCATTCGAATCTGAAGAGGTTGAACCATCAGTGGAATCTGATACGGTTGAACCATTATAGGAATCTGATGCAGTTGAATCATCATTTGAATCTGAAGAGGTTGAACCATCAGAGGAATCTGTTGCAGTTGAACCATCAGGGGAATCTGTTGCAGTTGAACCATCAGTGGAATCCGATCCTGACATTGTTGATCCATCATTACAAATTGTTGTTTCAGTGATTAAATCATTATTAGTCGTTTCTTCTTCTTTAGTTTATTTATTAATTTTATATTTTTCTAATAAAAATGATTACTTTCAGTGTTCGATGCCCTAGTTTGATTAAAAAATTCCGTTTCAATCATAGTTGATCCGCTTTTTTCAGTTATTATAATTTTTTTCGAACATGTTTCTAGCCCAATGGAAATATCGATTCCACAATCTTCTTCTACTATACTTTTTTGAAATTCATCTTCTATTTGTATTATTTTTTTCCCTTTTGATATATTATTTAATAAATTTTTATTTATTTTATTTTCCCAAATTTTTAAACTTTTTAATATAATATTTTCAATGATCACAATGGCAGTTGAATTTTCCGGTTTCGATTCTAATATACTATTTTTGTTATTCTCCAGACTCCTTACTATTCCCACATAATTTATTGTTGACTCAACATCAGCTGAAATTTTTGTTAAATTTGCATCAATTCTATATTTTTTCGCAGTTAATCTTTTATTTTAAATTCAAAAAATTTTATATAGTTCTAAAAAGCTAAAAGTACGCGAAAGTTTCAAATATGGCGAATCCATTTGGTTCAATATTTAAAAAAATTTCCCTTAACTTTAAAATATTAATTTAAAAAGTAAAATTAATGTTGTTAGAATAAGTAATTACCACTTCTATCATTTTAGATATATTTAAATTTCCTGCAATTAATCGTCCAATTCCTGATTCTTCGACTTCTGCCAAACCTTCAAATTCAACAATCTCAGTTGAAACCAAAGAAGTTTCATTTAATGTTGAATTGGTGATTTCGGTTACATTTATTAGATAAGTAGTAATACTTTCAGTAGTATTCAACATATTTTCTGTCATATTGGTCATACTTTCAGTAGTATTCAACATATTTTCTGTCATATTGATCATACTTTCAGTAGTATTCAACATATTTTCTGTCATATTGGTCATACTTTCAGTAGTATTCAACATATTTTCTGTCATATTGGTCATACTTTCAGTAGTATTCAACATATTTTCTGTCATATTGGTCATACTTTCAGTAGCATTAGATATTGAATCAACAGTGCTGGAAGTTAGACCTAAATGGAAAATAAATAATGAATTTTTTTAATGATTTTGAACAAAGTATTATTATTATTTTGAAAAATTAATCGATAATTAAGAAATTTTAACTGGAATGATTTGAAATTTGATTTTAAATTTTAATAAAACCTTCAGTAAATGGATCAATAGTATTAGTTTTATTTGTTTGCGTTCCATTTTCATATATTGTAGTACATTCTTCCAGACCATCACTAAATTTGATGTCACAATATTCAGTTCCCGAAATATCTTGCCCATTTGATACAAATATTGTCACACGAAGTCCTTAAATTTTTGTATCAATTTTTGTATGAAAATCTTCAATGAATTTATTTACTTGTAATTTTTATCTGAAATATGTCTAAGGTTACTCCAACGTTATCTGGTTTTTTGTCTATTATATCAGAAGAATTTGTATTAATTTTTGTTAAAACTCCTCTATAGTCTGTAGATGAGTTAACATCATTATATTCATTTTTAATTATAAGATTCAAAATGTTCCTTATTTTTTAATTTATCTAAAAAATTATATAATTTAAATTCTTAATTTACTCGGAACTATTGAAAGTAATTTCTGCTGATGTTTCAATTTCTCTAACCAAAACTGTTATCTGATTTTTGTAAATTAGAATACTTAACAAAAAATAAGGCAAAAAAAATTACAAAATCAGTCATTTGAGTAAAATCAGTCCCATTTACTATTGTACGTGAAGCTGTAGTTGTTGCTAAATTTTCCATTAAAACTGTTTCGGTTACAGCAGTAGTTGACGCTGTTTGAGTCGTAGCTGAAGAACTATCGCCGTCATTAAGATAAACTGGGATGAGTGCTAATGCTACTATTCCTCCTATGACTAGAAAAGCACCTAGTATTCCAAGAATCACAAAAAAAACAGAAAATCCGCTGAGGCCTCCTAAGCCTTTAGACCTGGGTCTTTAAAATATTTCTTTATCCATCTTGTTAATTAAAAATCTTAGCTTACCTTGCAACATAATAATACATTTTTACTTTTAAAATTTTCCAGTCGCTTGTCAAACATTTAGTCCTTGATACACCATATTTATATGTAATTTATCTTTAGTTTACAATTAACGAAAAACTATTTTTTTCTGAATAAAAAAAACTTTTTTAATTGAAAAACAAATTTTTTTAGTGAATGATTTTTAGTAGGAACATCTTTATTAATAAAATACCGTCGAAATGTTATTTTGAATACCAAATATATATTTCAATTTAAAATTTGCTTTTAATTAAATCAAAATTCCAAACTAAAAATTATTTTCAACTCGATTTGAAAATTGGTCTTAATGGAATGTGGATTTTTGATGGCTCATGACTTCCCATTAATTAATTCTTAATTACATCAAAAATAATCATGATAAATAAAATTTTTTATAATTTAAAAAACACTTTATTTAAAACTTTATCAATAAAAGTTTAAATACATTTCAATTTTAAATATTATAATAATCAATGTCACTATTGAATACAAAAAAATTTATTTCTTTTTTACTCATGAAAGAGTTTTTTAAATTGAAGAAAAATTCATAATTCAAAATTTTTTAAAATTAATTAATTTGCATTCTCAATTAAAATACAGTTTCTTTACATATCATTTAAAAAATAAGAAAGAAGAAAAAAACTATTTTATTTATATGTAATACCAATTTATTTATCAGTTAATTCAAAGCCATTTTTGAAAAAAATTTTATTTGTTTTTGAACTAGATTTAATAAAATATTCAGTCTTTGATTATTTTTTTTATCTAAACATTTCAAGATGTCTTTTAAAAAATCTAATTTAGTCTGCAAAATTCGCACTCTCTCGACTTTTCATTTAAAATTGAAATATTTTCTAGTTAAATTTAATTGATGCATAACAAATTGTCACGCATATCTTATGAAATTGTTACTTTTTTTATTTTATTTCTTAATCTAACAACTATGATAAATACAAAAGAAAATAATACCGTATTTCATCAAGGATTTCTCCTGATGGAAATTTTTTCTCTTAAAAAAAGTTAATCGTATAAAATTTATTGTTCTTTTCTCTTCTATTTTGAAACAAAAAAATGCATGTTAATACATGAGAATACGAGACATGAATCTTTTAAATAAGACACATTTTTTGTAAAAAAATAAATCAATTAAAGGAAATGTTATGATTGATATTGTAGCACCTTTCTTCTATCAGTAGTTGCTTCTATTTGAGGAAATACGGGAATAATTTGAACCATGATATTCAACAGGATATGGGAGGACGCTTGTTAACTCTTTTTCAAAAAAAAAAACTGCATGGAGTTAATCTTCTGCAACGCAATCACTTTGCCAGGAACGAATTTTCACTCGTTTTACAGGACTCAGTCACAAATCACTTGACTAATAGAATATTCGGATTTAAATCCAAAAAAATTTTTAGCTTTCAGAAAATTATTCTAAATTCAATTTTTTACTTAAACTATTATTAATTCTTATGAAAATTATATGAAAATTATTATTAATTCAATTTAAACAAGAGGAAATTTTTTTGTAAACAAAAATTATTTTAATTTAAATTTTAAAATTTGAAAATGATAAGTTTATTTAATATTTGAAAGGATTTAAAATAAAAATTAAAATAATAAGAATTGATAAAAATTAATCTAAAAAAAAAGAGAAAATTTTACATCTTTACAGCATTTTAATTTGTAGATTAAATCAATACATGAAGAAAATCGGCACAATTATTCACTAATATGTACCAAATATTTAATCATGTAATTTATTTAACATTTTTCAATAATTTAACTTTCTAACCAATTTTAATTTAAAAAAAATTAATTGTATTTTAGTCTTAAAAAATCCATATTTTTTTGAAAAGTTGTAATTATTTTAAAATTAAATAAAACTTTAATTATTAACACATAAAAGCTGTTTTCTTTGCTTTTACAAAAGGCTTTCTAATTGCTAAATGTGATCATTTAGTTAAAAAATTTCTCGCTTTCTAAACATTGAATTGTACATGGAATGATTTTTTAAATCGTTTCGGAAAATATACGAGAGTAATAAAGTTATTGTTTTAGTTTGAAATTTTTATAATTCACTTGCTCTCAGAAAATTCGCCGAACCCTGGGCGTTTAATTGAGCTTGATTGATCAAAGTTGATAGATTAGAAGACGTAGATGATGATAAAGAGTTTGAGTTTGATGGAAGTTGATCAAGAATAGTTGCTGTTTTGCTGGACATTTTCACTTTATTCGCTGTTAGATTTTTTCCATTTGTCAAATAAGAGCAAAATTGAGTCATTGAGGATGAAGATGAAGATGGCGAGGCTGCTATTTGAGATTTTTCATTTACTTTGTTTAAAGATGATTGTGACGAATGGATTTGTTGAGCAGAATTAATGTTATCGTTTGAATTAGATAATGATGTATTTATTTGAGGCTTTAGTTGAGTTTTATTTAATTGTCTTAGCTTTGGCTGATAGTTATTATGAGGTAAATTATTCAAAAACTGATTTGAATATTGGGTTGATTTATTGACTGAATTTGAGCCATTCAACGATCGATTGCTCAAATATTCAATTCTTTTTTTTTGTATTTCAATCATTTCCTGTTTTGTTTTTAAGAGTTTATGCATTTCACTTTGTTCTTTTCTCAACTCTTCTTCAACTTTTATCAGTCTTTAAAAAAAATAGTTAAATTTTTATTTTATTCTTAATTTTTCGAGCAGTTAAAATTAGAAAATTGATTGACAGCATTAATAAAACACACTAAAAATAATACATTTTATTAAAAACAAAAATCAGCCAACGCCAGAAAGTTTAACGATTTTTTGAAAAACTAATCTGATAATAAAAAATATCTAGCTAAAATAAGACTTTTAACTTAATATTCGAAAAGTTGTTAAATTTACCTATTAATCACATTGCGCATTTGTTTTTCATTTTCTTGTTGTTGTTGTTTAAGTTTGAATTCAATAAGACACTTTTCACTTTGTTCTTTTTTCAATGAGATTTCAGTTTCTTTAAGTTTTTGCTTTAACAATTGAATCTCAGCTTCCTTAAAATTTGAGAATTGTTATTTTGTTTTGAAGAAAAAAATTCTTTGAAAATGCATAATTTTTAAGAAAATCAAATCAAATTTTTGTTTTTCAATAAAATTTTATAAAAAAAATAATCAAGTTTTGTCGAAAAATATGGTACAATTATGATTGTTTTTTTCAAGTCTAGTCATTTAATTTTTTCAAATTTTAAAGTGTGGAGAAAAAGCTTTGCTTATTTTTGGACAATCAATAAGATAACCTTTATTTTAAAATCAAATTTAGTAGTAAATTCAAATTATATTTTTTGAAAATTTGTCATTTTTTATTTTAAATTTGAAAAATTTTTCAAAAATGCTTGTAAATAAAAATTTATTGAAAAAAATTGAAAAAAAACAAAAATTTAATATCTACCTACTCAAGCATAAAAAAAATAATTAAAAATAATTTGATCTAATTTTAATTGCTATTATAATCCTAATTAATATTTAATTATACTCAAATTTGTTTTGTAATTAACTTAAATAGATATTTTCAAAATTCTAAAAATTTACGAACTGATTTTTAATTTATTTTGGTTAACCGAAAATCATTCTAAAATAGTTTTTTAATTAAAAAACAGCAATACTAAAATCCCAATAAAAATTTCCATATTTTTTTAATGATTGAATGATTTAATTATTTTGCTAAACACAATTTATAAAATCTCAAAATTATTACACAAATTATTTTAGGCATTTTTTCTTCAAAATTCAATTTTTAAAAATTATCTGAAATTATCGTTTTCCCTGATAAATCGAACAAACATCTCTAAAGCATATTTTAAACTCCAACTTTTTTTTCCATAGATTCAATTTCTCAATAAAAAATGTAGTCTTAATGCTGAATTAAAAATAAAAACCTGATTTAAATTCGAACTTAACTTTTGGAGCATACCTTTTGGTGATGCAGTGTGATTTAAAATTTTTTTTACACTGGCAAATGATGCAAATGCTTTGGTGATGGTTGGATGGTGAAACAAAAAGAAGCGACTGTTACAGCTTTTTGGGGCTGTGCTTAGATAACCTCTAAGCTGCAGTTTAAACTCTACAACTATTTAATACAATTAGTTTAAACCTAAAAAATTCTTATAAAATCATTAAGATAGTTTGAATCTCAAGGAAGTTATTAGGCTTGAAATTTAAGACTTTATTTTCCTGCAATGTATAACGAGTGGCTCTTTTTTCAATATTTTTTTCAATAAATTTTAAGTAATATGGTGTAATTTTAAAAGTTGGATTTTGTAAATTTACAATTTTTCATTTTTCTAATTTAGCCAAGATTTTTCTTAAAATTACCAAATTTTGAATTGATAATAACTAATTGCATATCTAATCTGATTAGAAAAAAATACTAACAAAAATTAATTTAACTTACTTTTGGATAAGGTGCGCTAGCGCCTTTTAAACTAGAACTTCTAAAGAATAAAAACAATTAAATAAAAAAACTAAATTAGAACTTATGTAATAATAAAAACCTTGAGGATGAAGAAGAATTAGTCTTGGTATTTTCGGTATTTAATTGACACGCTTCACTGACTGATGAAGTAACAACAGGTGAACTGGAAGATTCATGATTTTTCATTATTGCAAAATGTAATCTGTTCTCATATGAATAAAGTTTGTTAATTGAATTTTGCGTTAAAATAAATGTTTCATTGCAGTCACTCTTTTTCATTTTGGCTATTTCATCCAAAATAGTACTCAGTTCAAGATCAAATTTAGACTTGTTTGTTTCGTCTAAGCTCATTTCAATTGATGTAAGCAAGGTGTGCAAAATGCTTAACTGTTTACCTAGATCTACAAGCTCAAGATCTACGTTAGTGGTCAATAAGTGCTCTCGAGGACTAAAATCAGGCAAAACTTGTCCCTCATTCATCAACTCTAACTCTTCATCTTCGCTCATTGTGGATATTTTGCGCAAAAAATCGCGCATTAAATTTGTATGCTCATCAACAAATTGGTTCATTTTATCATAGCTCATGTAAAACTCTTTACCTCCGAATTTTGAAAAATTGGCAATAGTTTGCAAAGTTTTAGCTGTGAGTGTTAATTTGCGAGCTGCCTTTTCTTGAGGATATTCTTGGGTCAAATTGAACAAGTTTGGCGACAAGATTGCAGGACAAATAAATCTCAAAAAAATACTAGCACTAATCAATGTATCACACATTTCGTCTGTTTTTCCATTCTTTATGCACTCACGTCTCAGACAAGAAAACACTTGTTTCATTTCTAGAGGAAAATTAGAAAACGAGTTAAACACTCGACCACAAACCAGATGCAAAATTTGCACTAATTCTTCTCTATTGTTGTTCAAACTTGATTGATTGGATACTTTAGATGGATCGATTTCTAAATCATTCGAAGTCTCAATGATACTTTTTACACAATCACTTAAAGTAACTTTAAGATAATTTTCACCAACAAGTTTCATGTAGGACTCGATTGATTTTGTAGCCAAACTATTTCCTCTAAAAGTGAGAGAATTGTCTTCTAGCTGCAATACTTCAGCCAGCACCAAATCGGTCAAAAATTTTGTCTCAATTTTTAATTTGTAAGCTATTTTTACCAAGCTATTAGCCAAGTCGTCTTTTATTCTAACATTTAAAAAAGGCTCCAATGTAATCAAATTAAGATATTTGAAACGAATGAATTCAATTAGTTTATGATAACAATTAAATGGTAGAATATCAACTGATTGATATTTGGCTTTGATTCGAATCGATATCGAATCTTTGCTAAAGTTTTGAGTTGTTGTGAAACTTGCTGACGAATTTGTAGAGTTTTCGTCGTGTTTACTGTCTGCAATTGGTTCCAATTTATACCATTTTTCAACAGGTTGACTACATTCAATAGCACTGACTGGTATTGTCACCCAGCCTAGCAAATTTTGCGATGGATCTTTTTTGTTCTTTTTTTTCTGTGTTTCTGTGATTTGTTGATAAACTTCTACTTTCAACACATGACAATTCACGTTAGAGAATTCAAAATTTTCGCCCCAAAATAAAATATCTTTTTTCTCCTTGGCACAGGATCTGGCAACAAGAGAATTATCGAGACAAATTTCGCAATAGTATTTTTTGCTTGATTTAGAGCTGATGGGGGTGCCTTTTGCCTCGAGCAACCAAACCTGAAGAGAGTTTTCGTCTCGCCGCTGGCTAACCAAATTGGGTTGTGCTACATCTCGCAAGCATTGGAGCCATTTATCTCGTTCTTCAGCTGATCTACACATAAAATAACGTGTTTGTAATTCGACAGGTGATGGCAAATACCGGAGTTTGTCACATGTGTCTCGTCGACTTTGACGATTTTTGTATTCTGTCTCAGCTTCTTCATCAAGTTCACTCGAATCACTTTTTTCGCTCATCCAGTTTGACATATTTAAAATAGTCACAGTATTTGAAGGACCTTTTATTTCAAAGCAGTTTTCTTCACCAAATAAACTGTTGTGTATCGAATTTATGGAACTGTTTGTTGTAAATTCAAGGTAGATTAATGTATCCAAAATATGGCTGGGATCAATGCAGGTCGAGTTTTTTGCTTTGGATAAAGATGTCTGATGGGAATTTTTTGACTTGTATGAAGGCAAAAAACGCGGAAAATTTGATGACTTGGGTTTTTGTTGTGCAGTTTCCAAGTTATTTATGGTTGTCGAGGGTTTAAGTGGCGATGACAACGATTCGTGTGATCGTGATGGTCGCATTGGAGAAGGCAAACTAATATAAATAAAGTATAAAAAATAATAATTTTCAAAGATAGCCAAGTTAGTTTTAGACATATCATTTAAAGCCAAAGATTAAGGTTTTTTAAGTTAATCAAGCATGGCTTAATAATTAAATTTATTACAAGAAAGATTCTAAACTTTTTTATTTTAAATTTTGATTTAAATGATGTATTTTGATTTTTTGATAAAAATCCTCAAAATTAATTAAAAAACTAAAAAAACTAACTTAAAAGGTTCAAGAAGTTTTTTTTTAAAATTTATGTTTTCGAGAATTCAGATTTGACAATAGAATAAAAATTTTAAACAAAATTTCTGGATTTTTTTATAAGAATCATACACAATAAATCAATAAAAAATAAATAATTTACAAGTTGCTTTAACATACTTTTATTAAAAATTTTCTGAACAAAGACATGTAAAGCATATTTTAGATATTCAAATAACCTATACGTATCTTTAAAATTTTTACAAATATTGGTAATAGGGTAATTTTGGACATAAAATTTGTTCTAAAGCTTTCTATACGCATACCGATATCCTAAAAAAAATTCAATTTTTTTTGAATAAACCGACCTCATATTAGATTGTACGAAAAATATCACGCATGTATATTTAATTATGAAAATCTTTTCAATTGTCATACCCCAAGTTCACTAACGCATCAAAATAACAGCAAAATAAGGATTGTTCTGAGCTAATCGTCAAAAAATATTTAAATTAATAAAAAATCCTAGATAATTTGTTGCTTAGATTACAATTTTGATAAAATTTTCTTCGTTTAATGGGCTTTTTTCTTAGACTTTGAAAATAGCCTAATTTTAGTCCCAAAGGCACAATTCGTTGGAAACTATGACTTTTTAATTTCAAATTATATTTTTAGATTATTCCAAATTTGGTCGTTTATCACTGGGAATCAAAAGGTTAAGACCAGTTAATTTTATAGCTATTTTTTACAGGACCTTCAAAAGTACGTGTTGGTCGTTTTAATGTCCGAGAGCCAAAAATTCTTTTCTCTCTAAATATAAACAATTTTTTTATTAGTTAATTTTTGATCTATAAAATTTTAATATTTGAATATTTTTAAATTTTTTTTTAGCAGGTGGTCATCAAGAGCAACATAAACTTTTAGGGTTGCGAAATTTAGTACAATACAACAGAACAAAATGTTAAAAATTCTAATAAATTTTTTTCTTTAGATCAAAAGTAAGTTCTGAAAATGCAACAGTGTACAACTTTCAAAATTACATTTTTTAGAACATTCTGTTAAAACTCGAGAATTTAACATAGCTTAAATTTTGAAATTTGACTGTAGTGCATATTGCAGAAATTTGCAAATCATTAGCAGATTTTAACAATTGATTCAACTATAATTGTTGCACTATATTGCATTTACAGAACTAGTAAAAACCTTTGAAAATATAATTTATAACCATTTTTAGTATTAATTAATGTATTTGTTTATTTTGTACAAAATTTCACAAACCCTGAAGGTCTAGAAGTGGTTACTGTTAGTGTTCAACAATTTTTTTCAATAGCTTTCAAATTTCTAACTTGAAATAGCAATTAATTTTTTTTAATTCTCTTGTTTGACTGAAAAGTTCATTCTATGCAATCTGTACATAAAAAGCTATTAAATTATATTTCTTTGTTTAAATTTTTTTAAGAGTTTTTCTATATTTTTGTCTCATTTAATATTACGATACAGTCTGTAAATTTTTTTTATTACCGTTAACCTGAGCCATTATCAGAAAATTATCAGGAGGCTTCTCTTTTTTGATTTACTTTTGCATTTCAACAACAAAAAATTAAACATAAGCATTTAAGTTAAACCAAAGCCAATTTTAAGATTAGGTTACATAATTAAAAATACAATGATACAAATAAATTAATAAAATAAAACTCAAACCTGAGTCGTTTAAGGTTGTTAAAAAACTTATTTCTTTTAAGAAAAATATTTTGTATTAAAATGGTAAAATTGTTATTTAAATAGATTTAAAAAGATTAATAAAAAAAAGAAAGTTTTTCTTTTTGAAAACATTTACCTATTTCTGCTGTCAAAATTTGGTGTTTGTTGATTTATCTTAGGATCAGTAAAAGTCATATTTGATTGATTTATACTAGTTTTTTTTCTTTCTAGCTGAATGCCACTCTTGGCCCTTTTTAGGCTTGAATGTTTCAATTTTTCGCTTTTATCTTTTCTGAAAAACAGTCCCTTTTTTGAGAATAGATTTTTTTTTTCTTATAGATAATTTAATAATTTAAAATGTTACTGCAAAACGGAATGTAGAAGAAGATTCGGTTTGAGATGTTTGATTGAGAGTTTCTTTAAAAAAAAAAATATTTAAAACAAATTTTTTTTTTTTACCTTACCTTGATCTTTGTTTAAATAGGTATCATCAGATTTGAAATATCGATCCGTGTTGGATGAGTCAAATTTTTGTATTCGATTTTTCCAATATTTGACAAACAACTCACTATTTGGTGAATTATCAAGCCGAAATGAGTCAGAAACAACTGTACGCAGGTTAGAATCATCGTGATTGAATGAATGTTTCTTAACAGATACATGATCAATTGACTCTTTTCTATTAGAAAATTGCTTTATTGATTGAAAATTGTTGGATATAACGTCATTTGATGGTTCGTAATCATATAATAAGATACTCTTTGTTTCGCGATTAATTACCGCAAATTTTGGAATCCATTTTATATTATCAACCAGAGAATTGTTCGATAGGTTACCCGCAATATGATTAGACAAATCTTGATCTTAAAAAAATTAGCTATAAAATCTTAAGAAATTCAATTAATTAAAATATTTAAAATTAAGAATATTCTTGTTTTATTATTTTTTTTTACTTTAAAAAAGTTAACTAATTTTATCATTTGATCGGTGGTGACTTAGATTGTTTTTTTTAAAGAAGAGAATAAAAAAACATAAAATAAATAAAAATCAGTGATTTTTTATTTTAAACAATAAGAATACAAATAGAAATGAATTTTTAAAAATATAAAATATATAACTTTCAATATAATATTATTTTTTAATTTCGGCGAAACATAGCTTCATAAAACCTAATATTTTTTTGAAATAGAAAATTTATAATTTATTAAAAAATTGATGACTTTATATAAAAAAGTTTATGAAACTTTGGAAAGAAATTTTTAAAGATGAACAGACTTGGAAAAATACTAAAAAGTAACAATTCGAAAATTTGAGAAAAAAGCTATTTTAAATATTTTTACCTTTTGTTTTCTCAATTTAAAAAAAAAATTTGTCTTATTTTCTCTTTTAATTTATTAAGTTAAATATTTCTTAATTTTATTTTTTTTATATCCCATTCATTTTTTATAATACTTGAATAAATATTTGATAATTAAAAAAGGTTTCTCTATTCTCGACAATATTTATTAATTTTAAAATCTATCAAAACAAAATTCAAAATTATTTTTTTCAATAAGCTGATAAATTTTAGGTTTTTAATGTAATTAAAACCCTAATATACCTGAAATTTCTAAAAAAAAAAGTTTAAATTTTCAATATTAGGATACTGAAATATACTTTTTGAAACTAAAAAAAAACTAAAAAAGCTATATGAATATTTTGAATTTATGATTTAATAAAAATTCAATTAGGTTTATGTTTTAGGTCAAATTTAAATTTTTAGCATTCATTTTTCTATTTACGAGTAACATTTTAAGTAAAATTTGATACATACATGTAAGAATCCATCCCTTGTACCATACATTTGAGAATTTAAATTGTACCTGGCTGTCAATTGAATTCGATGAGTTAGGCACATATTGATCTGTCAAATTGTTGAACGTTGCTAGTGACATAGACATGACTTTAATGTTTATATATTCATTTATTGACAATTATTGATAAAGTGATAACAGTAGGAAAAACAAATGTCAGATTGGTTTTAATTGTATTTGAAAAACAATAAAATTCTAAATGATGTAGGCTATAATTGTTCAAAAGTTATTCATTTGAAATGTAGTATGATTGTTTGAATCGAGTTTTCTTTTTATTTCAGTAGTCGTTTTATTCGATTATGACAATAAGAAAAATAAAATGACGAATTAAGCTTAATTATTTTTCTCTTTGTTTTGTATTCATGACAAAAGAAAATTTTTCTTAACCAAAATTTTTTTAGCGTGGTATTATACTATTTGTCTTCGTTTAGTATTGATATTTAAAGTTTTCATCTAAATGCATTTTATTTAAATCTATTAAATGAAAAGTTTAATTTAAAATAAAAATCAATTTTATCTGAAATAGAAAATATGAAAAAGATGTTTTAGAAATGAAAATTAAAACGAATTTAATTCAGAAAAAAATCTGATCGGCCAAATATAGTTACTTGGATATTTAAAAATTTTGCTCTCATGTCAAAAAAAAATACTAATTTTTTGCTTAAAATATCCTTTGAAATAAAATTAATTTCCTATTTAAATACATTTTTTTGCGATTTCAAATTTCATAGTCTGCTCTTTTTTGCCTAAGATTTAAACTAAAAGTACATTTTTTACTAATATTTAATTTTTTCTTGTACATCACAATAAATCAATAATAATTTTGTTTTAATATTATCCATATGAATAATATTTCAATTCAAAATGGAAAATGAATAAATTGAATGTTCGTAAAGATAATTTAAAACTAAAAGGTCAAAATAAAATCTATCTCTCTATGAATATCTATGTAAATTCTTCAAAAAAAATGACATTAATTTGAATTCTGAATCAAATCTTATTGTCTCTATTTTTTCCTTTCTTATTTCCAATTAAATAGATAACTTACTTGAAAATTTTAATTTAAAAAAGATACAAATATTTTTAGTTCAAATATAAAAAACTGATGTATCTGGTTTTGTTTTAAACATGTTTGTTTTTGATATTTTCATAAAATTTACGATCTAACTTAGTAAAGCAATCGTGCCGAATTTTTGGATTAAAAATTTGTAAAAAACTTTGTGGAAAAAAACTTTAAAAAAATAAATCATTGTTTCATTTTATTGCTTAACCTTTTTGTTTATTTTTTTATAAAAGAAACTTGAATTTTTTATTAATTTTTAAATTCTTTCTAAAAATTTACTCACATTACTTGATTTATTTGATTGGCAAATTTTTGAAATTGCCCATTTGGTCCCATTGAACGCTATCTAAACAAACATATAAATTAATTTTCTTTGGGTTATCCAAAATTTAAAATCCCTTTCTTTAAAGTCGTTTGCCCCTATCAATTTTTTTATCGCTAATTAATAACGTCAAAGTGATTGCTAATTTGGCTAATTACGCATTTTGAGGCATTTGTTTTGTTGACGAACGCCGATTGAGATTAGGCTTTGTTGAGAAATTAAAAATATTTTTCAATAATAAAGATAGTATATAAGAACGTAATGCAAATATATCATATTTGATTTTCTCATTAGATGAAAGTATTAATGCATAAATTTAGGTTTTTCTTAAATAATTATTTCTCTTTTTTTTATTGAAGATAGATTGCACATATCTTGAACATGAATTAAACGTATAAACCTTTACTAATGCTCTCAGCGATTTTATTACTATTTACATTATTTCATTATTTATCCTTGTTTCCTCATTTTAGAGAATACCTTTGTAATAATTTTTTTATGATACCTCAATTTAAAAATGAATAATTTAAAAGAATAATAATTTAAGTCAAGTCATGTATATATTGACTTTTTTTTTGTCTTAATGATAATAGAGACACGATTTATTCATTGTTTTATAAGGCAGAAAAAATTTTCATCAAAAAGCTAAGAAAAATGAAAAAAAAAACATTCTTCTTAATTTCAAATGGAAAAAAAATTAAACTTATTCTTGATTAAACTTCAGGTATATTACTTATATTCGTATTTAAAGGTAAACTTGTTTTAAATTCTTGTTAAAAAAAATTAAATTGTAGATTTCTTAAATTTTTAATAAAATTATTTTTTTTTTTTTGTGCTCCTAAAAATGATCTCAATTTTTAATAATCTGAAACATCTGTGATAAATTAAATTTTACATGATTTTTTTGCTATAAAATGAATACATTTTAGCTTAACTTATTCCATTGAATCATCAATTATTAATCATCTAATTGAAACGAAAAAAAATATTTAAAATTAAATCTAAAGATTTATATTATTTTCATTTCATGATATTATTGAATCATAAATTAAAACTAACTTAAATTTATTTTAATTCATATTATTGCACATTCTGATAATTTTTCATCTTTTTCTTTTGTATGAATATGGCAATTGTATATCTCACCTTAATTGATTTCGATAGAGATCAACTATGTAGATAGATTTTAAACCAAATGTCTTTGACGAAATTTAGGCTTAAAATATGCTTTTAATATGTTTTTTTAGACTTAAAGATTAATAAAGCTTAAAAAACATATAAATGGAGATATTTCTTTAAGCGATAAGTGAAACGCATTTAAATGTAAGTAAATGCTTTCAAAACGCCTATCTTCGATTTGATAAGATCATATTTTATTTATTTCAGGTATACTTTATTCAACGCCTTTTTTATGTCTCGGTTTTCATTATGACTTAAATCATAGAGATGATATCAACTTCAATTAATTTATAAATAATTTTTTAAATAAAAGAAATAAATCAATTACTTTAAAGCTTATTTGCTTGTTTACAAGTATATTGAATTCCTTAAATTTAAACTTCATAAAGCATCGAATTTTTGATTTTTCAATATACCTCCAATACTAATTTTACACCTTAACTGAGCAAATCGAAATCTTATTTAAAACGAAAAATAAATTGACTTAAGAAATCTAAATTCTAAAAATAAATTTCTCAAGTTTTAAATCACCCTTTTTGAATACCTAATTTTTAGAAAATTAAAAAAGAAATTATTGTTTTTGATACTAAAAAAAATTTTCTTAAAATAAACTTAAGAAAATCTCAAATCATTTAAAAAAAACTATTAAGTCTAGCATTTTTACGAAATATTTCTAATATTTTTGTATATTTTTGAAACATGAAATATTTTTTTTTTCAACAAAAAAAATCAATAATAAATAAGGTAAGTCCAGACTATATATTTAAAAAAATATCGAAAAATGTTTCTTCATTCAGGGTTAATTATTTAAAAATAAACAATTAATTAAATATTTATTTACATAAAAAATTTATAAATTTTCTAACCTATTTTTGAAATTCGCTTAACTAATATGTTTACTTTGATAGAATAAGCCAAAACTGGTTTAAAAGATGAATTAAAAGTTAGAGATTTTTTTTGAAATTTTTATCAAAGCTTGGTAATTTACATTAAATTTGCTGACTAAAACATGCAAGTAAAATCAAAGAAATTTGATTAATCAATTAATTTTTCTATCTTTAAAATAAAATAATTGAATTAAAGATCGATTATAAAAATAAAACTTTTAATGTTTTTCTAAATCTAAAATTAAATTTGACTCTTTTGACGTTTGAAACAAAATTTCAACTCTTTATCTTCTGAATAAAAAAAAATGCTTTTTCCGTTTGAAAAAAGTAGAAAAAGTAGAAACATCAAAACATCAAAAATAATTTAAAATCTAATTTTGAACTCAAAATTGTATGTATTTTTGATGCATATTTCTTTTTTATTTAATTAAAATTTACATATAATTGTTCACATGAAAGGTTTGTTCAGTTCAAAAATTTTATCAACTATTGTTGCGTATAAATGCTAAAAATTGTCAAAATAAATTACTCATAGAATTTTAAAAGTTATTTACTTAAATTTAAAAAAATAAAGTCAAAATATAATAAAATCCTAGGCTTAATCTAAATATAAATAAATCACTTTAAAAACTTAATAAATTATTTTTAAAACAGGCGTTAATCTAAATTAATTTATTAGCGTTTCTGAAAATAAAAATAAATAGATATCATAGCAATTAATCAAAATATTTGAAAATAAACGGCTTCTTTTAGAGTTAATTTAAAAATCTGTGTGTTCATTCTCAATAGGTAGAAACTTAAAACATTTAAGATTTAAAATTGACTTGAACTGTTCATTAGAACTTAAGTCACACATCCTAATATACTTGTGGCTTTGTCGTGATCTTTTATCTATACCATTCCCAAGCTCTTTCATGTTATGTAATTCGTTTTGGTCAATATAAAATAAATAATGCTTATCCAAAACACAATAGTTCAAATAGTCATACAAAGTCTTATAAATGTCCAACTTGACTACATTTTCAAAAATATAGCTCGAATCTTGCCCACTCAAGGCTAAATTTAAAATTGAATTATTAATTGTTCGATTCGATGCAGTATTTGTTCGATCGGCCAAAAACTCATACTCATTATTTATTTTTTCTTTGATATTTTGGTAAATCTTAGATGTTCGATCCAAATGGCTTACTTCTCCGGAAATAAAATAACTGGGAACTGGAATCATTGAAATTTCATTTAAATTTTTTAGAATATTTTGTAAAAAACCTGATATTGAATGAAAAAAATTCGATTGATTTGATTTTAAGTCAATATTTATATTTGAATAGTTTATTCTTAAAATTGATGTATGATCATCTACAAGCAAACTGGTCGAAAATTCAATATTGAATCTGTTTTCTTCATTTTTCGAACTGCAAATACACGAACTTATTAATTTTGAACAAGTCATGCATTTAAATCTTAAATTTAGCTCATAGATTTTTATAATTTGACCATAAATTTTTACAAAGCTGTCACATTGTTCGTGAAAAACTTGCGAATTTTTAAACAGCAATTTTAAATTAAAAAAATGATTATTTTTTTCAACATTTTCAGACTTATCACTTTGATAAAAAGAATGAAAAGAATTGTTTAAATCTGATAAGTAATCAATCAACAGTTTTGATTTTTTAGAAACGTTTTTAGCAGATGGAACAACTAGCTTTTTTTCAAGATTAATCATATCAAAACTTTGACATGATAAGGGCTGTAAAGTACTGCTCGATCTGTAAGATCCATCTCCCTTTTTAATCAAGTCATTAATTTGAATTTCAATTCCTGGCAAAACACAAATTGGGAATATACTATATCGAGTATCATAAAATATTGTGACATTTTCATTTGTGTTCAATGTTCTCATCACTAATTTTAGTTGCTTATTTGGTAATATTAAATCATAGTGTTTTATCAATAAATCATCAAAATCATTTTCTGATATAAAAAAACTAGGAACTAGTCTTTTTTCAATCAAAGTACCTTTTATTGAACTCACGAAATCACTTTGTTTTTGATAAACATTGGTGTTGCTCGTATCTTTAAGAAAAAGACTAGTTTTTTTACCATTGAAATTTTCAATAATTTTGAATGGATCCTGAAAAAATACCAGTTCAGTTTGTGTCATTGTACTTTTATTTAATAAATTTAATTTCTTGTTTGTTTTCAAAAAATATACTTTATCCAAGTGTAAAATATTTATATAGAAGAGAAATTTACTCATAAAACAAATTATTAATTTAGATGGCTTATTAGCTAGTGTTTGACTAAATGGCAATATTTCTATGCAAATGTCGCATCTAAGCTTGCTTTTAAATTGAGAGTTTGCGAGCGAATGTACTGGGCCTTTGCTGTTAACTCTGAAAATGTATGTATACTCGTTTTGTTCGTTACTTGGTATTTTAGTTTGATCAGATATAATTTCTCCAACTGATGCATCTTTTGAAGCTGTGAAAAATTTTGCATCACTTGAAAATGCCTTAACTAATTCTTGAGTAATTAAAAAAAATATTCGACATTCTTCGGATATCAGCTTTACAGACTCGACTTCTGACCATTTTAGTTTTTTTATTTCGCATGAATTAAGATCAGTTTGAATATACAGAAATAATTTAGCACATTTTTTATTGCTCCTTTTTAATTCATAAGCAAAATGCTCGTAAAATAGATTGAACGACTTGAGTTCAAAACGATTAAGAAAATGGGAAATGCACAAATTTGACTCACTGTTAGAATCTGAATTAAAAAATTCTACATAAATCCAGTCGGTATCATCAACTAAAATAGATTTATAATTTCGCCTATGAACACATAAATATCCTTCTATTTCCTTTAGTAAAAATTCATTAAAAATTAAAACTACTCTTGTAACTTAAAAAAAAAATACCAATTTTTGATCAAAATTTGAATTTTTTGACTCATGAAAATAAAAATGCTGACTGCCAATATTGTCTTCATGATTTAATTTTTCTAAAAAAGATTTTTTCAAATCACGAATAGAAACTTTCATTCCTGTTTTTTTCAAAATCAAAATTTAACAGAATAGCAGAATATTTAATAATAGGTTTAATTTGCTTGATTTTCTAACATAACTGAAAATGATATTAATTAAATTAGTTTCTTTCTCTCCTAATTTTTGCATAATTTTAATGCTTTAAACTAGAAATTTAATTCATATAAGAAATTTAAAAAGCAAAATAAAAGACTAACAAAATTTAAAAAACAAGAAAATTTTTAAAAATTAAAATTCATTTATATAGATGTTTTTTATCATTAAAAATAAAATTTTGAAATTAAAATTATTGGATTCATTTAATTCATAAAAACTTAAATCAAAAATAAAATTGAAAAGCATAGAAAACTGATTTTAAGCATATTGTATGATTTAATCGAATTGAACTACAAATTTCATTCATTTAGTATTTGATTTTTTCTGACTATCAAAAATAGTTTCTTTAAAAAATACTTAGGTCTTAAATATTTTTTATATTAAATTTTGAAAAATTTTCTCTGTTAATCTATCAAACTTTACAAAAAAATCTTTATTTTGATGACTTTCAATCGTAAAACATATGAACTGAATAGAAAAAAGAATATTATTTAATTTAGTATTTTAAATTAGTGAGATGTTATATAACTAAAGATCAAATAATTTAACATTGAATAAAATTTGTAAATCCCCAGTGATATTTATTATTTTTTTTCAAAAATATGATTTGAACACATTTTCTTTGGGATTATTTCGAGACAAAAAAAATATTATTTTAATTATAGTACAAATGCATTGCTAACTAAACTCATTAAAAAATTCAACTAAATTTTATAAAATTCAAACCATATTGAAAGGCTTTTAAAGGTTGAATTGAAATTAAATTTCAAAAAGATCATTGAAAAAATTTTTATGGAAAATTTTATACATAGCAAAAGTAAAAATAGTAAGTATTATTTTTAATTGTTCTCTCTTAATTCGGAAAAATTAAATAGATTCATTATAACTTTATTATTTAGGAAAGAATAAAAATATATTTAAGATACTATATTTCGAAAATGAAATAATCTCACGTTTGATCTTAAATGTTTATTTATAAAATATCATATATATGAAAATTTCAATTATTATAATTTGATTAAGACCAGTGATTTTTCTTTTGAGGATATTACAAACAGATTTAGTTAAATATTGGCTTTCCAAAAATATATTTTATTAATTGTTTCAATGCTTTTTTAATAAAAAATTAGCTTAGTGAATATTTTGTTAGGGTTATTAATTCCAAATGTTTTTGTATACTAAATGAAAATTTTCAAAATATTTTCGGTAAATGAGAATTATTTGACTAAATGTTTATAATTAATTAAATAATTCTTTTAAAATAATAAAATAATTTTACCGATTTCCCTTGAAAACAGCACCTTCTAAATAATAACTGTAATATACCTTGACGATTGATAATTCTTTTCAAGTCAAATTTTTTTTATTTCGAAATATAATTTGAGTTAGATCTGTTGGGAATGGAACTTTATCCTTCTTTACAAGCTCTAGCCTACTGCTATAGAGTTAAAAAGAAATTAAAATTAAAAAAATAAATTTTTGAAATACAATTCGCATAAAATTGAATCTCTGTTTTTTTATATTTGAAAAAATTTATTAGAAAAAAATTATGCAAGATTTATTATATTTGATTTAAGCTTGATTGATGATTTATTAAAAAAAATTGTTCACTTAAAAATCAGAAGCTTGTTTCAGCTATTTTTTGAAGCCAAAATGATGAGTAAAATAAATGAAAGCATTTTTCTTTTTCAATTAATCTTTACTTTTTAAGCTTTAGAACTAGAAGCAGAATATCTTCAAGTTTTATTAGACTTTGATTTCAATTTTCTTTGTGAAAAAATTTTAATCATTTCTAACTTTACTTAGGTTACCTCAGAAACATTTCATAATATAAAAATAAAAACATAAAATAAATGAATTTTTTTTTTATTTTCTAACAAACAACTACTTAATAACCGAATTTTAAAAAACATAACTAATTAAAGTGCCATCATCAAAGTAGTTTATGCCACGTTGCTTTTAGTTTATCTGATTTTTTGAAACTCAATAGCTTTATAAAAATAAAAAATTAAGTCATGAAAATAATATTGAATCCACTAAAAAAAATAATTCTCACACGACAATTATTATTTATTACGTAATTCTAAGGCGGAGGATAATTTTTTTTGATCATCAAATAATCCGTAAATTTAATAAAATTGTTTACGAGAACTTTTTGATAAAAAAATGTGCTAGTTTTATTTTGTGAATTTTTTATTTGTTACGTGAATTTATTTTATTTTAGTAGTAAATTCTGCATATTTATAAATTCCAATCATATTTTTTGTATTAGACATTTAAAAAAAAATCGAAAAATAGGCTAATTAAAAGCTTAATTATTAATCTTCTATCTTCAAATATTTGTGATTATCAGTTTTTCAGAGTTAGTTCAAGTCACTGATTATTTGCTAAGCATGATTAATTTTCATCAATTTTTATTTTACTGATTGTTTACGAAATATAATGCTAAAGTGAAAACTTGGTCTTAATAAACATAATTTATAAAATTACTGAAGAATTCATGAATAAAATTCTAAAATTTAAAATTTATAAATATCACCTTTTAAGTTTATTCTAATATAAAATATTTTTCAATACTGAAAAATCTCTCAATTTTGTCGTGTTTTGTAAAGCTTTGTAATTTTTTGTTTAAAATTTAAAAAAATTTAGTAGCTATAAAAATGATCACTTTTGTTTTTTAGATATTTAAATTCGAAAGTTCTTCTTTTTAAAAAAAATTTGTTTTTTTAAATTTATTTGTTTAGTAGATTTTTATTTTTAATTTAGAAAAATGGCCTCTGATACTCTAAAAGGTATGTTCATAATAGATTACTTTTTTTTAAAATTTTTTTTTAAAAGACAGTCGCCCTGAGTTTTTGTCAAAGCCGATCCAAAACATTTGCTGCATTGGTGCTGGATATGTTGGCGGACCAACTTGCAGTGTTATTGCATACAAATGTCCACACATTCAAGTAAATGTAGTTGATTTGAGTCAAGAAAGAATCAATGCGTGGAACTCGCCAAACATTCCAATTTATGAGGTAGAATAAGAAAACCTTATTAATTTACAATTTTTTAGATTAAACTTGATTCTAGCCTGGCTTAAATGAAATCGTGCAAAAATGCATAGGTAAAAATTTGCACTTTACAACTAGAGTTGAAGATTGCATAGCAAAAGCCGACATTATTTTCATAAGTGTAAATACACCAACAAAAACTTATGGTGTTGGATTGGTAATTTTTATTGAATAATTAATTAATTGAATAATTCAAATTAATTTAATTTAATTCAAAGGGACGTGCTCCAGATTTGACTTATGTAGAATCGGCCGCAAGAACTATTTCAAAAGTAGCTAAAAACTCAAAAATAATAGTTGAAAAATCGACTGTTCCTGTAAAAGCTGCCGAAAGTATAACCAACATGCTCAAGTCAAACCATCATCCAAATGTAGAATTTCAAGTCTTGTCAAACCCTGAGTTTTTAGCCGAAGGAACAGCTATCAATGATTTACTCAAACCAGATAGAATTTTGATTGGCGGAGATAACGATGATAAAGGCAAATGGGCTATTGAACAATTAAGCAGTGTTTATGAAAATTGGGTTGATAAATCTTTAATAATAACAACTAATACTTGGTCATCTGAATTGAGCAAATTGACTGCAAATGCAATGCTTGCTCAGCGAATTTCCAGTATAAACTCTATATCAGCCATTTGTGAGGCAAGTGGTGCCGATATTCAGGAAGTTTCCAAAGCGATTGGATTCGATTCGAGAATAGGAAGCAAATTTTTACAAGCAAGCATTGGTTTTGGTGGCAGTTGTTTTCAAAAAGATATAAACAATCTAATTTATCTTTGTGAGAATCTAAATCTAAAAGAGGTAGCCGACTACTGGCATCAAGTGTTAGTTATTAACGATTATCAAAAAAAGAGATTTGTGGACAAAATAGTTAAATGTTTGTTCAATACTTTGAACAATAAAAAAATTACTCTGTTTGGTTTTGCATTCAAAAAAAATACAGGCGATACCAGGTTTGAATTTTTTTTATTAATAAATCAAATGTTTTATGATCTAGTACGATCTAATAGGTGGTTTATCTAATTTAAAATTAGGATGAAAGATTTCGAAAAAAAGATAAACATTTATCTTGAAATTAAAATTTACTTGATTTATTTTTATTAATAGTTAAAAATAACCTTTTTTAAGGAGTTTATCTAAAAAATTAGCTATTTGATTTAATCTTTGTTAAAAGTAGTTCTATGTTTTTCTATCTAAGAGTAAAATAATTATCTCAAAACTTGATTTTTAATTAACTTAAAGCCAAGTTTCTGGCTTAATTTAGAATTGACTCAAAATGACTATTTAAAAGTCATTTTTCTTTTTAAATGCATGTTTAAAGTTAGAAATTTAATTTTCTTGATAATTACTTAGAAACCATCCTCATATTAGGCAAGTTATTCTTCACAATAAATCATTTATGTTTTAAAGGGAATCGGCTTCAATTAATATTTGCAAATATTTGTTAGATGAAGGTGCTTCAATTACGGTATTGGACCCAAAAGTAGAATATGAACAAATGATTTTTGAATTGTCAAATCCTCAATTAAATTTGCCAATCGAAATGGTCAAGAGAAAGGTGCAGTTGTATTCAACGGATGTAATTGAAGCTTGTAAAGGTTCACATGCTATTGTAATTTGCACAGAATGGGACATTTTCAAGGTAAATTGATGAAATATAAAACTCTAAATTACAAATTAAGATACTTATTTTAGACTTATGATTACAAAGAGATTTTTGAGATAATGCAAAAACCAGCTCATGTCTTTGATGGTAGATTAATACTTGATCATCAACATTTAACCTCAATAGGATATCATGTTGAGGCAGTTGGTAAAAAATTCGATCATACTTTAAAATAACCAATGTAAAATTTCAAAGTTGAAGAAAATTTTCTGTTATCAAATTTTCAAATTTTAATAATATGAAGTTTTTTTTAGACTAAATGATAAAATTTGACATCAACCAATATTTTTTAATTACTGCTACAAGTATAAAATAAATAATAGATTTTGTTTATAAATTTGGTTATGAAATTAATTTTTTAACAAATTTTCACTTTTATAACTATTAATAAATTTTATTAGGGATAATTTTATTTTTATTTCATTCATTATTCAAATTAACGCCTTAAAGACGATGCTAAAAAATTCAGATAAAAAATAAGAAAAAAAAGAAACAAATGCTTTAGATAGTTTTTTGCCTATTACAATTTTGTTTTAAACTAGCAAACAAAAGCATACAAGCCCAGAAAACAAAATAGCCTAACAGACTTCCTTTCAAGAAAAATTTCAATGATTCCAAGAAAAGCTGAAGTAAACCATTAATAATTGATAATTTTAATGTAGATTGGAATTATGATCAAAGTAGTAATAAAGAGTTAGTATTGGTCAAGATTTTGGCCTTTTGAACAATAAATATAATAGCAGATTATAGTTACTTAAAATTTTGGAAAATGAATTTAAAAAATTTGACTCAATAATAATGAAGAAAAGTTAGTTGTTGTTGTCCTCAAAGATTTTTGGCAGCGAATATGTTTTTGTATACCCTGATTTAATTTCAAATGATCATTTGTTATTTGAGAAGACATTCAAAAGTCCTACCCACACATGAGTGAATTTGTCGAAATGCAGTGATATTTAAAAATTTAAGAAAGAAATGAAAAATGCAGTTCAAGACGTGTCGAAGCTGATGATCATTTTTAGAAGAACAACTCAACCTCATCTTAAAAAGTTAAAAAAAAGAATACCACTATGATAAAACTAAAATAATTCATTTTCTATATAAGTGAGATGTCTATAATCGGATTTCTACAGTATTAAAATTATACTTATTAAATTATAATTATCCATCAGTTCATGGATTTTAGTTTTAGAGAACTTACCCATAAAAAGCGATTATTTTCTTTTTTATCTAACCCAGTCACAAAATAAACGATGATTAATCGATGAAAATTGATAGATGAATCATTAATTAGTTAGGAACAATTTCATCGTAATTCAATGAAAATTTGAATATTTCATCCAAAATAATCGATTAAATCATTATTTTATTTAATAAAATTTTTATATTATTATAAAAAAATATTTTTATGTTTTAAATAATTTTTTAAACCTGAAGACGGTTTCCATATCGATAAGTTAGAAAATTCTAAGTCAGTTAATTTAAGAAAAGATAAAACTTCGAAACAAAGAATAGATAATTTTTTTTAGCCGATGTTGTGATATTTTGGTCCAAAGATGAATCCAAGAGTCGTTACGAGTTTGGTGATGGGATTTCACATTTTTTAGTAATTTTCTCCTCGTAAAAAGTCATTCTGTATATTCTAAAAATACAATTGATCAAAACAATAACAAGATAACGGCATAATTGTCTCGCAGCTTTTTGTGTATTGAAGACAAACGCATTCAGTTCTTCAAATTTTGTTTGCTTAAATAACTGTTTGAAAAGAAAATTTTTCTTATGATCAAATTATAATAACGAATAAAAATAAACGACGAAATGATTTAAAAATGAAGCAGAGATTTCACCCCAATTTTATTAAAAAACCACTAAATAAAAAAAAATCATAAAAATTAAAAAAAGTAACTAATTTTTATTAATCGACTCCAAATTGATTAAATTGACAATAAAAATTAAGAAAAAATAATTTTTTTGTTAATGTGGCACTAATTGTTTTATTTTTTTTCACATTTATTAGGACAGGCCCAGTAACGTCTTTTCCTCATTTGTACGCCCCATTGTTCACATGATTCTGTGTCTTGATTTTTTAACTCGATTCTTGCTCTTTTTGGAACAGATTCTTCTTCATCAACCCCAGACTCATCAGATTCGATGCCTTTTTGAACAGCATTTGAACCATGTGTCTCATTTGGTTGTTTTTTCAAAGCTCCAGCAGTTTTTAACGGCTTTCCTTTTTTACGATTTGATTGGATCGGAATGTCCATTCCAACAGAGTCAAAATTGCACTTTTTTTTACGAGCTGCGATCGCTATTTGATGATGACACTTGTAATTTTTCAGCCAATACCAACAATTACAACTACTTAATTTTCATTTTCATCATATTTTACTTTATGAACGCTAAAAATACATTTCGTCAAAATTTGTCCAGTTTTTCTCGATCAATTATTGATTAAAAACTTTACAGATTTCTTTTGAAATCTCGGTTTTTTCGTCTACGTTTATATAAAAATAGTTGTCTTCTCTCAAATGTATAACCGTCTTGTTTTGACAATTCCATTTATAAGCTTCGACTAGATCCGAATTTTCAATTATTGGAAAATAGTTGAATTCTTTTTGATTTAAATTTTGGACCAACTTTACTTCGTAAGTAATTGGATTAATCAAAGTTAATGAAGGTGAACGCTCGATTGTCCACTCTTTAAGAATATTCTCACAACACTCATTCAAAAAAGGGATCAAGTCAAACCTTTTTTTATTCAAAGCGGTCTTGATTTTGTCGTGGGTAGATTCAAGAGCATTACTTGTACTCGGTAGTCCTCGTGCATAACCTTCAAACCATCCGTTTTGCCCTTCTTGACACCATTGATCTTGGAAATAGTCTAAAAAAATCTTGATTGAAGAACCAGTTACTTTTTCCCACTTTTCTTTGAATAATTTGTTAGCTTAAAAATAAATTTGCATCGAAAATCTTTTGAATTTGCTTAATGTCTTCGAGAATTCTACCCATTTGAATTACACTGATTGATTTCATATGTTTTTGAATATTGCGATAGACATGAGCCCAGCAGTTGACTCTTAATTTCAGGTCGAAAACACGCTTGAAACCATTGGTAATTGCAGCTGCGTTATCTGCTATCAATGTTGTAAATTCGATCGGTTTTTGGTATACTTTTTATATGTTTCTTTGATTGACGAGAAAAAAAATTCGAAATCTTTTTCGGTCTCTTTTCTGGTCACTGCAATTCCGATTGGATGTAGTTGCTTACTTCGATCAGTTGTACCACCAGTAATAATCGGCAAATTTTCGTAAGTCAGTTATTAAGTTGCGTCGCTCAATAAGTGTTGACTTTTTTCAGCGAATTTTATCAGTCGTTTGGTTGTTAAAAAAATGCGAAATTCTTGATTTGGAATTGCCAAATATTCAAATTTGATAATATATTGAATTTGATTATCAGTTGGTGGTTGAATACCTTCTTTTATCAAACTTTCGAGATATTATCTTTTTTTCAGGTATTCTTGTAAATTCTTTTTCGTTTGGATGATTTGAATGTTCGTTGTCGGAGACATATACTTTGCCACATGTTTTTCCAGTTTTTGTTTCGAAATTTATTGTTTTTTTGCAACCTTTTTTGCGAAAACGGCAATTGAAAACGTGTTTATCACTGTCGGCAAGTCGGTTAGTTTCGTGAAAATTTCAAATAATGTTATCAAATTGGTAGTTTTTGATTGATCTTTTAAACTCTTCCAATGATTCCATTCTTGAATATATTCATAAGTTTTAGCAGTACTTCTTTTATTTTTGGTATTGTTTCAGCGTCATCCGCTGTATCATCAAACTGATTTTCAATAATGCTCGCAGAATCTGACATTTTAAAATCATACAAACATTTTTACATTTCAAAAATTTACTTTTTATATTGCCATCAATTAAAAACTGTCTAAGATAAAAAATTTAGGTAATTAGTTTTCATTTTTTAAAAAAAAGTGTAATTTTTAATGGATAAGTATCAATAATTAAAAAATAGTGGATTTCTATTTAATAATTGGGTATTTTATTAAATAATAAGGGTAAAAATTAAAAATTTGTGGTATCGATTTTCATGGCCCTTTTTAATCCAAAAACATATTTCAATCAAAAAAAATGAGATGATTCATATATGAAACATACATGAAGACATCGCTTTTTTGTTGACTGGGAAGCTAACGATGGCGATTTATAAAAAATCTCTTAAAATATTATTAATTATAAATATTTTATTATGTTCTTTTTTTTTTATTTACAATCTTTTTTAACTTTTAAGAACAAATTACTTCAAAAATAAATGATCATGACCATTGTATATGAAAGATACATCAAAAATTTTTATATCATCAACATAATTTTCACATTCGCTTGACAAGTCTTAACTTAAATCATTGATAAATGTATTAAATAAAGTCGGTCCTAAAACAAAACCTTGTGGTACACCACTTGTAACATAGATTTGGTATTTCTCCAGCTTCTATTGATTTTGTAAATATTAGATAAAACGACATAGCTAGTTCAGAAAAAAATTTTTTTTCGATCTATATCATCAACCCCAGCAGTTTTATCAGCTTTCATATCTTTTAGGAACTTGAAGTGATTATTAAGTTTATATACCATTGCATCACTATTTATGACTCTTTTACTAAGGCAATTTTTTCTTCAAATTTCTTAAAAGCTAGGTGCGCTTGAAGGGCTAGAGCAATGCACTAATCCAGAACCATACTTAAAAAAAAAACAAGATAATATGCTTATAACTTTCTAAAATTTTAGCCGTGTCCGATTATCTGATCATATTTAAAACTTGATTTGAAAATTTTGCAAAGAAGAATTAAATGTTTGAGAAAATTGAAGATAAAGGTTACTAAATAGAATGATAGAATACTTACGATAGAAAAATTGAATCTTTGTTCATTTATCTTTGATTTTGCTTCAATTATAGCAATTCAATAGAATCTGAATAAAGATGATCTATATAAAACAATAAACAGCGTAAAAAATTGAAAAAACTTATACTGAAAATTCACTAAAAATATAAGATCAAATGTGAATAGAGTAAATATACTCCAAAATATATCATTATTGATTATCTAATATTAACTTTAACCAGACATGTACAAAAGTCAGAAAAAAAGTCTCAACAAGTCATTAAAAAGTCAAAGTCAAAGTCTTGACTTTGACTTTTTGGAAAAATTTAAAAAGTACAAGTCTTGACTTTAAATTAAATTTTAAAATTTAAAAATTTTCAAAAACAAAAAACATTCTAATTTCTAAAACATTGCGATTTCAAAAAATTAAAAATTTTAAGCACCATCTTTAAATTAATACAAAATCTTTCAAATTCAAATTTCAAATAAAAATTACTCGCTAAAACCCGCTAAAAATAATGTAATTGTTAAATATATAAGCAAAAAATAATTTAAAAAAAATATGAAGGTGGGCACAAAGTACGCCTGAGTACATGCTACTTAGGTCCGTGTTTAGGGATCACGGTGACTGTTACAGGGTTGCAGGAACGAAGTAAGTCATGCATGATGAGCATGCTCCCTACCCACTTTTAAATTTTAAATTATAGACGAGGTAAAAAAATTAAGAATTTTAAATAAATTAAAAAACCAACTCATGGAAAAATTGTCAAAAATGAGCCCTAGAGAGAAAAATGCAGCGTCGACAAATGATGATTTCAATTTAAACGTTAATCAATCTCAGGCTATAGAGCACGCTTCTTCAAGTTCAAATAGACGGCCTTTAAGTACAATCAGCAATGAATCCGATTCAAGCGTCCTAAAATCACCATTAAAACGAAGGAAATTTTTTAGTTTCGCAAAAAAAAACC
>PJRA01000263.1:2792067-2847536 GCA_016987375.1 Brachionus koreanus | reverse complement strand
AAAGTCAGGACTTGTACTTTTAAACAACTCTGACACTAACCAGTCGAAATTAAAAACTCCTCTAATATTTCAACAAAAAAAAAACTTTTAAAAAAGCCATGACTTTGGCAGTGATTTAAACATAAATTTATTATGATTGAATAGAATAAAAAAAAATAAATTAAGCCAGTATAAACTCTGTTGATTTGACTCTAAACAAAAATTAGGATATTTAATATCAAAATTTCAAAAAGATTTTCCTTTTTAATTTTTAAATTTATTAAGTTTAAAAACTAATTAAGCTTTATTTTTTTTAAATGGAATTTATCGACATACCTGAAAAATCTGTGGTATATTAATGATGTGCATTTTACAGAAAAAATGAAGAGTAATTGCAGAATTTTGAATTCATTTGTACAAACTTGTACAATATTGTACTGTTTACAGGACCATTTTTGCGCAATTAGAAAAAAAATTATATAGTTTTTCTTTTTTTATTGTAATTTTTGTACTACGATTTCACATTGCCCTTGATTTTAGCTCAAACAGACCTTGTTAGAAACAAAAATCTAGAAGCAAATGTTTTTGAACAATTCTGTGCAAATTCTATAGCTGGATTCAATCAACAATTCTACTTTTGGAGGTATAAATTCAATATAGGTTTGTGTATTTTATATCAACATATCAGCTCATATATTGAATTGAAAAAAATTTAAAAATATTCTGAAAAGGCTTTTTTAAACATTAGAAATTAAACTTTATGGTCGAACTGATATTTTAGTTTATCAAGTATGTATATATATTTTGTTTAGCAATAATAAAGGAATAATTTCAAGAATGATTCTACATGAAAAAAATATCAAATGAAAGATAATCAGCCCATACAAATTTTGCTATTTAACAACAAGTATAATTTGTTGAAAATTGATCATTTATCCATTATCGGTTAACTTGTTAATAAGCTCAGGAAGTCCTAAATGAATTCCACAAGTCATGATACGATGAGAAAATTAGAAAATTACTGATACATATTTGGCGTAATGAAAGCCTAAGAGGCTTTTATCGGGGTCTTGTGCCAAAAATTACCACAGGTTAAATATCATTAAATATGTAAACACTTAACTAATTAAAATTTTTAATCAATTAAAGTTGTTCCAGTCGTATGCAGTCTATGAAAATGTGAAAAAATGTTTTGATTTTCGTCAAAAAAAGAACTTGGAAAATTTTTTAAAAAAAAATTCAAAAATAAAAATTTTTTTAACGGAAAATCTGACTGACTAAAAATTAACTGTAAATTGAGATCCTATTTAGTGACGCAAGTAAATTTTTATATTTATAAAATGACAATTGTAGATAGGTTAATTAATGGCTAAAAAAATATTTTTTTCAATTTTTGTAATTTAATCCAAGTAATGAATTTTGTTTCAACAATACAACAAAATACTCGAATTATTAAAAAATGAAGACAATAGTCATTTAGAAGACAATACTAGTAGTCTAATTGAAAAATAGTATTACAAAAAAATATAAAGATCCAAATATCATGATTACATACTCAAATTTAATATAAAAATATTTTCTAAAATTAAATTTGTATTTTTAAAAATTATAGTCCATTAAAAGAATATTTTTTATCCGTATTCTTTAAATTTGGAGCTAACATGTATTTTAATAAAAATGATGGGTTAGTTTTCTCAACAGACTGAGAATGATGCAAAATATTTTGTTGTATTTCAAATTTGAAAAAGGCTGGATAATTTTTCAAATTAATCTTGTTATTTTCAATCAATTCTTAATTATTAAATGGGTAAATGATGTAAATTTGAGCTAAGTGGAACAGGAAAATATGAAAAATGCAATAAACTTTATAACTTGATATTTCCTAAATTAAAATAGTCTGATTTTTTTTGAAGACTAATTTTTTTCGAAGGCGTTAGATATTTTTAAGCAGCTAATTGAGCTTTTTTAAATAATATAATATAATACCAAAAGTGAGTATGATTTTTCAAATTAAATGTGGATTTATAGTCTGTTATATAAATTTATCGTTTTATGAAATAAATTGGAAATTTCGGTTTAGAAATAAAAAAATTCATCACAAAAAAATTTTTTTTTGTAATAAATTTAGAATTTAGAATTTCGGTTATATTTCAATATTTTCTACTTAATTCAATAGGTTTACTTAACGATTACAAATCTTGGATTTGGTATTGGTACTTAATTAAGATTTTTCAGTTGTAAAAAAAAATTTCTAAAGAATTAAAATTTTGTGTTCTATTTCCTGAAGTTAAATAAAATTTTATCAAGCATTTTGAAAGCTAATATTTAAACTGAAGATAGTCAACATTTTAAGAATAGTTTTTTAAAACGTGTCAGTTTAAAATGTGATTATTTATATTTAGTCTTTTGAATTAATAATTTAAACTTTTAGCAAACAAAGAATATTAGGTAAACAAAAGGATTTTCTAAAAATCGATTTTTAGAGAGGTAATTTTAATGCCGCCGAATTACGGCATTCACTCAAGGGAAAACTAATTAAATTATTAAAGTTAAACCAAGATAAATCATCATGTTTATTTAATAATGAAAATTAAAAATTTTTATAATTAAATTTTCAAAATAATAATATTTGTATTGCAGATTTACGTTTGTTTGATTTTTAAGTAAGAATAAACAAAATTTTAGATTTAACATTTCTGATTAATTAAGAGACGCTGAGTCATTTTGACATATTTTTTAAAATTTAATTGAAAGATTAGACAGTCGCTAAATTTTACACTCTAATAAAAATTTCAAATTATTCAACATTTTTAAATTCGGAAATATGCCTTGCCCGTTTCAAGTGGGTTGTTTGTTTAATTAAAATTTGTCTAATATAGCTGACTCAAATTTCTTTGTTCAAAAATAATTTTAAGGATTAAATAAATTAAATTTAATTTTCCGCTTTTTATGCTTATGACAAAAGTCCGGAATTAATAAAATTCTTTGATACCCTTAAACCTTATAGAGACAATTTAAAAAGAATTTTTGCTATATATTTTGTTTTATAAGACCAAAGTAAAACGATTTAGTATAAAATTACTACAAGTTAGAAAATTTTAATAAAATATTCATATTGTTTCAAAAATTATTTGTTTTTAAATTTTACTTCAATATCAGTTAGCCAAAACAATGAGTAGGGAAAAAATTAAACAAGTTTACAAAATTAACTAAATTTTCTAATTAAGAAGCAAAAAGCAGTCTAAAAGCTGGATCAATTTGTAAATCAAGAATTTTGTAATATTCGCATGGGTTTTTACGCATTTAGTAAGACTTTTAATTAATCAAACAAAAATATTCAAATGGCACTTTTCATTTTTATCGTCTCTGAAATGAAATCAATTTTGTTTTTATAAAATTTCCAATTCTGTTAAATTAGTTCAAAGCATTAGAGTTTACAAAGGTCAATTTATCTGCTGAAATTTCTTATTTCAATATCCATCAAACATAAAAGCTCTCTGAAAATAAAAACAATTTCAATTAATATATTTATCAATTGATGAATAAATATATAAGCATAAATTTCTGAGTAATTTGCTTTGCACAATATGTCAATAACACCATTTTACAAAAATGATTTTAGCCGATTCACTCTTGACAGATTTAGAGCTTTTTTTAAAGAAAAGAAAAATATAATTTAGAATTTTGTAACAAAGAGTAAATTTGGAATTGTGTAGATTTTTATTTTAAGACCAAGAGTTCCTAATATATAAATAAAAACTAAATTTATTAAATTACATAATCTTAGGTAATCAAATTCTAATCACATTTATTTAGATTTTGAAATAAATTGTTTGCCTTTCAAAAGTTAAATTATTAGGTGATTTGATCTGACCAAGTTACTTAAAATTTCAGTAAAATTATCTTGTAAAGGGATTTGGATAACTAATCCTTTAAAAAAGGTATTATATCTGATTGAATAAACGGTCCTAGCTTTAAAGATCATATTTTGACTCTTAGGTCTTTAGAGATAAAAACAACAAACTAGTTATGAATTTAATTAAAAAACTATTTTTAAATCTTTCATAGGGCAAACAATAAAACAAATTCTATTTTTGTATTTGAATATTTTTTTCTTAGCAGAGTTTACACTTTTGTCTAGACTTTGATAGACGTAATGGATATGATTTCAATTTGGCAAATTATGAAGATAATTTTAAAATTTAAATTATGCTTTTAATTAATTAACTTTCGTAAAAAGGAATAAGTGAAATTCTTACAAAAAACAAAAAAAAATTATGAGACTTGAATTTTTAAATTTAATCTCTCATTGGTAATAGGGACCATGTGGATCTAAATATTTGTAAAATTTTGAAAATTAAATAAAATGAGCTAACTAGGAGAAAATTGCATGATCCTTAGTCTAGACTATTAAAGTTTTAAATATTACGTATTTTAAAAAAATATAAAAAAAGCACAAATTTTATGCAACACTTGTTAACTTGTATACCTTTCAGTCCTTGCTAATTTTAATTTTTGCAAGATAATTTTATCATGATCGATTTGGCTTAATAAAAAGCTAGCCATGCATCATGTGTTATCTTGTGTGACAAGCCTTGGCCACTCTATAAAACTGAAAAATTTCATTTTTTTACCACTTTTATTTTGTTTTATATACAGATTTTAATTCAAAAAGTTATTTAGCGAATATATAGAGTCAATTTTTTTTTCAAAAAGGAAGTAAATAAAAATTTTTCTAAATGAAATATAATCTAATTTTAAAGCCTACATTCAAACAAAGATTTGAGTATAAATATTCTATTTTTAGATTTTATAAATGTTTTAAAATTTTTCCATGTGGAATGACCAATCATAGAAAATTGTCCATTGTTAACGAAATTTTTTTCCAGAATCAAAAGAATACTGTTTAAAATAGGAAATGTTCAAATTTAATTACTAAGACATATTTTTTATTTTTTTCCTTATCTTGAACAATTGCTAGTGAATAATACATGAAACCAATAATTTTTGAATTCGCCCAAGTAATTGAATTATTTCTTGTGACAACTGACAAAATCAATAGGCCTCAGGAAGATTTAAATATTTAACAAACCTTAAAAAAAAATCTAAGAATCCTTATTGATGAGAAAGCGCGTCGTAGGCTGACTGTTTGATATAAATATTTTCATTTTCTTCTAAATCTATTTAAAAATTCTTTTTCAACGGCAAAGTTAAATTTTTTTATAAAATTTTCATTATGCTCTTAAAAGTCAAATATTTTAAATGCGTAATTTTATTGCATTGCATATTTGCTATATTTTTTAGATTAAAAACTGAAAGTTTTTAAAGCTAAAAGACTGTGTTAATTGAAATGGAATGAAATTGAGCATTTAAAAGAAAATTTTAATTTGCCTTTTCGACCTAATTTTTTTAATTTGTTATAAAATTGTTATAAATATCTTCTGGTTAAATTAAAAATAGAATTATCCAACTAAAAGTATATTAAATAACGTTTCAAGTTATTTCATTTCAAGTTATTTTTATAAAATCAAATTTAATATTAAATTTCTAATTACTAAAAATTTTGAATGTGAAAAATGATACAAGACTGGTTTGCTTTGTTGCCATAAATCTACCTGGTACCACTATTTAATTCTTAAGATACTAAAATTTTGTTTTTTTTTTCGATTTTAAAATTTTCTTTGAAATCGACTTAAAAAAAATAATTTTTTTCTGAATCATCATCATCAGTTATTTAACACGCTTTAAGCTTATATTCAAATTACACTTTTATTTCAAGTCAATCAGGTAAATGATTTATAAACATCTTCTATTTTTTTTTTTGTTGTAAACTAAATATTTAAAATAGCAAATAATTTTAGAAAAAATATAAATAAAATTTTTTCTGTATTAAATTAACAAATATACCATTGGCGTATCGAAAACTAGTTTCTCTCTACAATTTCTTTTTATTTTTAATTCAAAAATTAACCTCAAAATAAAATATTTAATTTAGGATGTCCGAACGTCCGCCTTTTTTTCCAAATGAACTATTTTTTTTTTCCTTTAGATTTATCGCCATTTTTGTGGTTTTTTGTTTTATTTTTTAAAAAATTAAAACTATGAAGTTGAATTTAGTGCTGCTAACATTAATTGTATTGTACAAATACAGCAGTTGTTCATCTTTTTTTGATTTTATGAACAAGCATAGCTCGAATTTCGGGCAATTTCACTTGCCAAATGTAGAGGCCAAAATCGAGGAGTCGCAATCAGTTGACAAGTCAGTTTTTGGCAACACGCATGAGACGTTTTTTGAGTTTGCTGAACGAAGAGTGGCCGACTTGAAGAATAAAAACATAAAACTTTTTGAGAATGCGGTAAAAATGTGCCCATATTCGGTCAAATTACAAGGAACTGATGATTCTAAAAGGTTTTCTAGATCACTGTTTGATGTTGGAAAAAAATCGTGTACCGTGGGTAGTTTTAGTTTTCACAATAATTATGGCCTAACTGCTGATCGTTTGTTTCTGGTTGATCCATTTACCATTGGTCTCATAAGTAAGTCGGACAGCACCCTGAAGCTATTCAACTTCAACCTTTACCACAAGTCGCTTAATCACATTCGAACAAAGTATTTCCGTAATGAGCTACCTGCCGATGCATGTGCAGACAGAAACAAGCATGTTTTCATTGTTTTCCCTGATCAAAACAAGATAGCCAAGTACGAGATTAATCATTCATTTACAAGCAGATTTTCCAGTCGTAGAAATAAGTCACAAACTCTATTTAGAGAAGTTTCGTCTAATAGAGACTTTGATTTTAGACCGTCAACAATAGCTTGTTACGATGATCATATTTACGTGAGCGAAAACCCTAAGAATCAAGTTAGAATTTATGACAGCTACTTGAGACTTGTAAGAATTATTTATCTAAATGGGGTGATTGTGTCAAATCACCGACGAATATCATTAAATCAGAACGTGCGTGTATTTATGGATGGATCTGACGGACTTGCTCTTTTTAATCCATCCTTATCTAACCCAATTACAAGTCACAAAAAATATAGCTTGTTTGGCGAACGAAACCGAGTAAATGTGTGCCATTTCTACACCAATATGGATTGCTTGGAGGATGTTCATGTTACTTCTCAGTCAAGAACTACATCCAATATTTTCACAGCTGATAGCTGTAACAATGAAATAAAGCAATTTTTGTTCAATAATGGAGAAAAGATAGACTTAATTAATCGCTACTCAATAAATGGTAGACCAATAAGTGTCGTAACAAATCAGCTCGATTACATTTTTGTGTTGACTGAGCGACCGAGAAAAATTTATATACTAGATCCTAGAGAATGTTAAATAATTAATTATTTATTTATATTTTTAATTTTGTAACTTTTTTTAAATTTTTTTTTGTCAAATACTTAAGAGCATGAAATTTTAAATAATTTATTAAAAAGAAAACATTTAGATTTTTTAGTACATTTTGTAAACATGCAAGATAGAATATTTTTTATTTCTAAACATTTGTGAATATTATCATATCCGAAGAGATGTCAAATATTCTTGTATTTTTTTTTATTCAAAAAGACATTCTCTAAGGCAAATAGAACCAGAAATTTTTTCGATTTTTTTTTGCTTTTTAAAGGCTTTTAAAATTACCAAGTATTTTTTTTATTCTTAAATGAATCTCATTTTTTTGTATTTTTTTTTTATTTTTGGTGATTAAAGGAATGAATTAAGATTAAAATTAAACAAAATTTTTTTTTAAGTTTTTTTTATTTTTAAAATGTTTTTTTCTATTTTTTTGTGTCAAAACTTAATTTAAAATCGAGAATGATTTCTAAAATAAAGATTTAAAAGATTTCTATACTTTGAACAAATATTACATGCTTGAATAAATCTTGATTTTCATCAAAATAGAATTTTCAAGTAGTACTGACTAAAGAAATTTTGATATTTTCGAAAAGCCTTTTGATTTCAAGAAATCTAAAAAAGAACAAGTTTAATAGCTAAATAAAAACTTACCTATTTCCTCATAGTATTATATTTATTTAAAAAAATATATCATAAAAAATGAAAACCAACACAGCTCTTCTATTTAGAAGACTTGTTTTATTAGTTATTGCGTAAATTAGATTAAAAATTTTGAATTTGATATTTTTTGTTAATAAAAAAATTGTTGATATCCATAAGCATCTTTTAAAAATAGGGTTACTCAATATTCGAGATTAAACTTCACATTTTTTAATAAAATTTTGTCTAAATTCTAAATTACTTTACTAAACAGTTTCTATCCGAAAAAATTTGCCGATAAAGTATTTGAATTATCATATTAAAAAAGTTATTTAATTAGTTAGTTAGTTCTTGCTGCGACATTCTAACAGCAATTTCTGAGTCCATTACTGCTTTCAAAAATGATATTTCTTTCTAGTTTATACATCTCAATCAAATTTCCTCTCACTGGCCTTTCACTAATTTTTGTTAAACCTAAACCAATCTTTAATAATAGCATTTCATTGTCCATTGCTTTCAAAGTCAAAGTTTTGCGTTCCTATACTTTTTCTAATGCATCACATCTTTTTACTTGGATTTCACATTTGCACCGCAAACTCTAGGTGAGGTCTTACCATAGAGGTATATAATTTTGCCAAATTCTTATCTCTACTAACAAACGTTGTCTTAATGCTAGAACGCCCGAAGGGTTTTTTAGACCCCTTTTTGAAAAATGGAACTTGAATTTTATTACATGTAATTAAAATATTTAAAAAAATGGTTTCTAATGGCTAAAAATCTTGATTGTAATTTTTTAGAAAATAAATAAACTTTCAAAGAAAATGTTTAATTTATCTTAATAACTTTATTTGAAATTTTAATGAGAAATTAGCCGGGCTTTCTAGTGTATGGATACTAGAAATTACTTGAGTATTACATCCCCAATTTCTTCATTGGTATGAGTTATAAACTTATAATTTATGCCTCTCATTCAATCTTCCAAAAATCATAACTTTAAACTTTTTAGCACACAAACCCATGCCCGATATCTGTATCCATTCGCAGATCGCATCTAAATCTATCTGTAACTTCATTTTTTCATAAACTTAATTAACAAAAGCTAAGATTTTTGAGTCATTAGCACACACCTTCATCTTATTTGAAATACAATCTACAATAGGATAGTATTAGACCAAGAACATACCCTTTAGGAACTCCACTTACAATCTTAGACCAATCTGATTCAGAATTGTAAGTACTACACGTTGAGTTAGTTTACATAGAAAATCTTTAAACCATTTTACCATTTTTTACTTTTAACCATTTCCATAAGCTCGGAGTCAATGTAGAAGCCTTTTATGTGGTACTGTATCAAAAGCCTTAAAGAAATCAAGAAGCATCTCGTCAAAAATGTCACCTTTTACTGTCTTCGTTAAAATTTCGAGTGTCCCGATAAGATTCGCTATATATCCTTTTTTAGAGACTAAACTTCGTTGAAAAAAAATTTGAATCTTAGATTTTATCTTTTTTTCTATTTTATTCTTATATCTTATTCTTATTGATTTTATATTTTATTCTTTTTAAAAACATTATAATACAGCGAAATTTCATCATATTACGAAACCTTTATGTATATTAGTATAATTGCTGATTTTATGGCATGATCCTTTAATTTTAAATTAAATATGATTTCATAGTATGGTTTTATAACCTATTTGTAATGCATATTGGACACTTAATTAATTCTATAAACTAATCTCGCAATAGGCTAAACTATTGCAAATTCGCTAATTCAAATTTTATGTAAAAGGAATAGCTCTTATGTCTTGTTGATATAGAACTAAAACATTGAGATTTTATGCGGCTTCCTCTTGCTTTCTATTTTTAGTCTATTTTCAATACTGTTCGATTCGTATTTGTAATGGTGATTTTAATTGCATGTCTCTTAAATTTGATAATTTTTCTTTCATTTCTTCATTGAACAACAATAACAACAACTGTGGTATCCTAAGCCTCTTCAAATTCAAAATTTGAATGTTTTTGTTTTGTTCTCCCTGATTAAAATAATTGGAATTCTTAATATATTATACAAAATCTCTAATTGATGAACTGCAAGCACTATGATAACAATAAATTGCATCAAATTAAGAACTTGACAACTGCCACGAGTATGGTTATGGATGAAAAACCGGTTTCATTTTGAAACTGCTTGAAAATCAATTAAAAAAATTTTTCTTTTTTAATTTTTAAAATCAGAATTGAATTTTTCTTTATCTTTTAATCCAGCATATTTTTCTCCTTCTGATTATCATCTTTTTTGCTCAATGGCTCATTTTCTTAACCAAGACCAAGTTAAAGAAGAATTTTTATGAGTTTTTTGGCTCCAAAAGCTATGAATGGTACAATTAAGGAATTGAACTACTCGCTGATAGATGGCTAAATATTATAGAGCCATAATAGTTTATGTTTAGATTAGCTAACTTTAAATTTTTTTTATTTTGAGAAATTAAAAAATTTAAAAAAAACGCAAAATATTTTTACATTCAAATAATTTGATTAAAGTACTTGTTGAATTATTGATCTGCTATTTTGAGGTTGAAGATTTATTTTATCGTGTAATATTGTCTGAGGCTAAAAATAACGTGGTATAATATATCATTTTTTTGTTTATTGTCATTATGCCATATGATTTATATTAATAGTTTGATAATTGTACTAATTTTTCATGTAAATATAAAATTTAATGGTTTTTGTTCATTACTGCTTTTTGTCAGTGTGAAACTGAAGCAGCCATATCTATTGAATTTGTCCAACGCCACCTTGAAGACTTATTTTATGCATGATCCTTTAATCCGTGGATTTGGATTTCATAACACTATCAGAAAACCTATTCCATTGTGGGACTACTCTGTTTAAATAGAAAATATGTCGGGCAGTCATCGCACTTGCAAAATCGTTTCTCAATTTTGCAGGAAAACTTTCCCGGTGCATCCTCATTTTATTGCCTCTTAATTTTATCGCTCATTTATGTCAGATTATGTAGGACATTTTTTACTTATTTATTTATTTAAAGTTTAAGTCCCATGGACAAATTGAAGTATGAAATAAAAAAAAAAAAAAAAATAAAAATTTATAAAAAATTATAATCAAATTAAAGTCTTTTTTACAATTATTAATTTAACTAGATGAGTTTATACCTAAGATAAAAGATTTAGTAGAAAGATATATTTAAATAAGACACAATTATATATAAAAATCTTAAACAAACAAACATCCATCGTTTTTTGCTATTTACATATAGTATTGTGAAAATTTTAAGAAACAAATTAAGAATTCTTAATCATCCTTATTAAAAGAAAGATTTTTCTCAAAAAACAAAATTTGACCAATAAATTTTTCAAAATAAAATCGTTTGTCTTAGAAAAAAAAAAACTTTCATAGGACATCCAATTTAATCATAAAAATAAAATTTTTAAAAAACATATTAAATTATTTTGAATAAATATTGTGAAAAAAGGAAAAAACGAGTTGAATAAAGCTTCTAATAACATGTTAAACTGCCTTTATTTTTCAAACAGTCATAAATTAATTTGAATGTTCTTGGAATCATTCTTTCACTATTTTGGCAAGAGACATTGTCTTGCTGAAACGTGAAGGCCTCAACTTTATCAAAATCATCATCTGAACATAATTTGTCTACATTTAACCTTGTTCCATGATTTCTCATTGGGACAGATATTTTTCCTAGCTTTTATTTTGAGATCTTGTTAATCGTGGTTTTTGAACCGAACTAATCAACTGTGTTAACCAGAGAATCCTGCCATTTGACAGTTTCCAGTAATGAATTGACAAATGTGATGGCTTGTAATGTTTACAGTTACCCTTCGGACCGTCTATCCGGTATTATCAAAAGGCATTTTTATTAGCTAAAACGCTTATGGTTTAGTTAATTAACAATTCCAATGATATTGACAACCGTGTTGGTATATCACATTGAGAAGCTCTATTTTTTTCCATAATCATCTTTGTTATTAAAAATCTCAGGTCTTCCAAATATTGGACGATCGTCGTATGAATTTGGAATATGAATGCTATTTCGAAATACGATTTTCCATTTTTCCGAGACCTTTATTCTTTTCTTTTTATCAATAGGACAACAATTGGGAGTTTGAATTGGAATTTTGGTTTCAAAAGCGATTTAATTTATTGAATTTTATCAAGAGACTCTTTTTGTAATTGAACAATTTGGATTGTTTTTATCTAATTAGAATAACAAATGAATAGATTTTGATTTCAATTCAGATTTTATTCGAATCATGATACAAGAGAATAAAGAATTTTTGGCGAAAAAAAATTGCTTCAAACTATCCCATTTTATCAAAATTCAAAGCCAAATAAACAAAAATAATAATGATGCTTTTTCACAATTCTGTTTAAGATGAAGAGGATTAAAAAAATTAAAGTTTGATTGAAGAATTTTCTTTATTTAATTATACATAATATGAAATAGAATCACAAAAATATTAAGACGGCTCCGACCTGACACAGAAGTTGATTTTCTAAACCGTATATTTCTAATTAGCTTTTTTTTTTATTAATCGAATTTTAGTTACCTTAAAATTGCTTTAACAATCTAGTTACCTTAACAACAAAATTTTGCTCAGAAATAATTACGTATTTGAAATATCATTTTCAGAAAATGGTTAATTACGATTCAATTACCTATGGACTCAAAATTGAATTCATACGGAATGAAAAAATTTTCAGTGGCACAGTTCGATATAAAGGAGGTGTAAATGGTAAAGAGGGTGTTTTTATTGGAATCGAAGCTGATGAGCCAGGTTTACTAAATAGAAATAATTTTTCTCAATTTTAAAATTTAAATAGTTGGCTATTGTAATGGCCGACTGCTCGGTAGAATATATTTTCAATGTGCTGACAAACATGGGTTATTTTTGACTGCTGATGAAATAAGACTAGCTTCTCATTTGAAAAAAAAAAGGCAAGTTCATGTTTTTAGTATTAAATTAATTTCTTTTTTACTAGAAAATGTACTCTGCATAAATCTTTAAAATCTGAATGTGATGAATTATTATTTAAAAGTAAAGTATATTTATTTAGTTTTTTTGTAAAATAAACAAAATCCGAAAAAGGTACATGTCCTGAACCAAAATTAAATTCGATCAGTGAAGATTATCTACGAAGAGCCAAAACATGTTTTAATTTGACTTACGATAATATTTTTGCTAATGAAAAAAAACATATTAAAAACAGCTATTTGGTTTATTGTCCAAAAAAGTTTTTTTTATTTTTCTTTTTATTTGACTAGTTTTTAAAAACATATTTTCTAGTTTGAATTCAGAAGATATATCGAAAAATTCAAGCAAATTTCAGCGTCAATCCTCTATTCAAAGAGAATTCATGCCCAAAGAAGAAATGAAATTGTACTCTTCACTAAATTGGGCGTATAAAAGTGTCAGTTTGCCAAAAAATACTGATCTGAGTAATGCATTTGACAGCTTTAATCTATCAAGGCCGAATTATATCGGAACTGATTAATTTAAAATAGAAATATCATTAAATTTTATTTTTCTTACATGTTTTAATAAATTTTTACTAGAATTTTATTTTTTTTTCGGAAAAATATGTATTAAATTATTTTCAAAAATTAAAGAAAAAAACGATTTAAAAAAAAGTTGTTGATTTTATATTTATTTGAAATTAATTCAGGTATTTCTCAGTTTATAAATATAAGATATTTTAAAACATTCCTCATAAGAAAACTCGTTCATAATTCAAAGTTAAAACGATATTTTCTTGTTAATTTTTCTTAATATATTTAGTTTAAAAATGCATTTTCAAACAATTAGTAGCAAGTTTGTTTCTTAAAATAGAATTAAAATAGTTTTGGTTTATGTTTTGATTGAAAATAAAGCTTTCAGTTTTTTCGCTTGCTTAATTCAAAACTTAGCTAATTTTTAAAAAATTTGCAAAAATTAGCTAAGGTATTATACAATAAAATTAGACTATCAAATTATTTTAGAGGAAAATAGAAAAGTGCTGCTAACAATCCAGCCAAAAACAATAATTTAATAATTTTTAGAAATAAAGAAATCTAATTACATTTTTCTTAAAGAAAACATTTTTAAATAGGAAAATGTTTAATTAGGTAAATTTAAATAAGCATGTAATATTATAGAATTATTGTTATTTAGACTGTTTTATATTTATTTTTGTTTTAAAGCAATTTTAAATTACAGTGAAGTTTCTGTGATTAGTTTTTATTTAGTTCACTAAAATAATTTTTTATTTTTAGTTTTATTTTCAAGATTTAAAAATTCTTAATGAAATTTTGTTAATCATAAAATTGTATCAATGCGATTTTTTTTCAATATAAAATAGAAAAACTTTATTACTTTACTACTTTACGAATACAAATGAACAGTTTTACAACTTTCAATTATTATTTTTTTATCAATGATTCATAAATTTTTTTACTAGAAAAAGAAAACAGTTTTAAAGGTGAATCAATATTGAGAAATATGAAGATGGATCGGATTTTTTCGTTTTTGAAAATATATGTTAATTTTAAACGAAAAAAATATGACAGTTCTTAAAAAGAACTCTATAGCATTTGGGTATTTAGATTTCGAAAGGCTTTGAACTTAATTTTAAAAAAAATATTAACTTTATTGCTAGCTAAACATTAATTTTAAAATATTAATTTTTATTAATTTAATTTTTTACTAATTTATCGGATATCTTAAGTAATTTATCGCTTATTATTCATCAAATTAAGAAATTAAAAAATAAGAATATATTTGATAAGATCTTGTACTTACCATTACAGTCTTCTAAAAAATAAGGATTAGGATTTTTTTTTTAAATTAAACATTTTAAATATATTGATTTCTAAGATCAAAAAAAATTAAGTTAAAAATATTAAGTACCAATTTTGAAAATTAATTCGCCTTAAATAGAATTTATTTTTAGGCAGAAAATTAAATTTAATGAAAAGTTTAACTATTAGATTCTTTAAATTTAGTAATAGAAATGAGAGAATATTACTAAAATGGTTTTTTTTTAGATTAATAATTAAGGTTTGAACCAAAATTAAACTATTCAGATAATCTTATTTTTACTCAAAATTATCTATATATTATCATTTCAAGAAACAAATCATAAATTATTAAGATGGTTTATTGATAATTCATAAACAATGCCTATTTATTATTCTTGTAAATTGTTTCTATTTTCTTAAGTAATTTCTAATTTGAGAATTGTTTTTAATGTTTTTTTAATTATCTATGCAATTTCAATTTTATTCATTAAATTTTTTAATTTCCAAGTTAAAGTAACAAACACAACATGAATTTAAGCAATTAACATGAAAAATGAAAGTATTTGGGCATTTATCTAATATTATTGAATCCATTGAATCAATTAATTTAAGAAAATTATTAATTGTCATGCAATAATTTACAAGATCATTTAATTTTCCCTCCTTTTAGGTAAATTTATTGATTATTATTTTAAATAGGCGAAATTTTTTTAAAGATTGATTAATTATTTAGGAACTAACTTAAATGTCATTTGCACATTGAAAGTTTTTGATTTTAAATCAAATCAAAGCTGAACTGAATCTATTAATATTTTAATAATCAAAAATATTTTAAGGTCTTGTGTGATTTAAATTGATTTTCGGTCTAGGAAATTCTGTATGAGACATAATTAGGTAAAGTCGCTTTATAATGAAATTGACAATTTAAATATTCAATAGTTCCGAGCTAATAACATTCTGCGAGTATTAAATTTCTTTAAATAATTCAAACGAATACTGATAGCTTTCAGACTAGTTTTTTTTTTGTTTGTTTTTTTTTTATTTTCATTTTAATTATAACATATTGAATATTACAATAGATTGGCCATGTGAAAGCTTTCTAGGCAATATGTTTGTTAAGGAAACAACTAAAAATAAACAAACATGGGGACAAATAAGACTAAAACTTAAATTGAAATGATTAATTCTTTAAGTTAAATAAAGAAAAAAATGATTTAACAAAATATTAAATTCATAACCAAGAGGCATTTTGTGTTTTAATTTCTATTTCAAAACATTTGCATCAAAAACAAAAAGTGGAAACAAAATTGGTTGCTAATAAGAACAAATTTTTCAATAAAGAAAGAAAGCTTTACTAGAATTATTTAATAATTGCTTTTTTTATTGTTTTGGAGGCTAGATTATTTGAAATTTTTGTTTCGTAACTGCAACGCCAAAACAAAAATAAATTATAATTATAGATAAAATTCTTTTTTATAGAATTTTTCAAAATATTTTACCTTCTATTTATAGAAATAATAATTTTATAACTCTTGATCTATTTCAAAACAGAGCATTTATCTGTTGTTCTTAATATATTGGTTTTGTTTATCAATTTTAATTAAATAATAAAAACTAGTTTACTGTTTTATTTAGAGCTAAGTATTTTAAGAGATAAAATATTTAAGTATTTAAAGAAATTATTTCCATAGAGATTTTCCCTGTGGGTTCAACAGATTACCTCATGCCTAAATGATAAACGAAGTGAGAATTTTCTATAGACTCAGAAATGATCTCTTAATTAATTATTAAGATGTAATTTTACGATGCATCAAATTTAAGTCTAAAACTCGTGGAACAATAGCAAATCCTTATGTTTATTCGATTTAAATATGATTTTCATTTACTCTGAAATATTTAAAGGATAAACAAATCAATTTAATTTTAAGCTAACAAATTTATAGAATGAATCTGAATTTTGCCAGAAATTTTATTAAGAAATTAATTTTTTTGCTCTATCCTATATCCTGTATTAATTTCTAAATATTTTATTCAACATAAAATTGCACTATTAGCTTATTGTACCAAAAATTACTAACTTAAGTCATACATATTAATTTCGAGCGGAAAAACTTTTGTCAAACTCAAACAATTTTAATAATTTCATGGATTAAAACTTATGAATTCTTTTTAATAGCTTTAATTCAACTTTGTGTAAGCTCAACAATGATTTGATTTTCATTGATACTTTTGAATAAAAACTCTCGATTTTATATTTATGAAGTATCATAAAAATCATTGAGTGAAGATTTTTCATTTTCTTGGAATTTTAAGCATAAATATTATATTTGTCACATAATTCTAAATATGAGATAATAATTCATTATTAAAAAAAAAAAACTATTAAAAGTATCATTTTTTATTTTTTTCGCAAATAAAAGAGAGTATTTTATAAGCAAATGCAATTTAATTTCAAATTAGAGATTTAATTCATTTTTGTTATAGAATAAATAACTGATTTAATTTAGACAATTTATTTAAATAAATTTTTGGAAAAAAAGCGAAGAATTTAAATTAATAATGACATGTAAAGGAAAAGGAAAACGATAAATAAAGCTATAATACTTAACACTACTTAACTAGAATTTAAATAATTCAAATTAATTATAATCATTAAGTATGGAAAATTTTTCAAAATACCAAGTTAAATTGATTTTTTTTTAAGAAAAAAAATAGCAATTCTCTTAAATAATTTAGCCTAACTTATTAATTTTAATTATTTAAAAAATGTAATTTTACTCGTGATTCCTGAATTTTTAATTTCTAAGAAAAAAAATGAATTTTTGAGCAATTTGTTTATCTTTCAATGAGCTGATAGAAACTATTTCCTTAAATTTCCAGACACGTTTTTTCGTAAACCAAGATAAAAAATTTTGCTAAATGAAATAAAACATTCGTTTAATTTTTTTCTGTATGTTCACTTTTGCTTATAAAATCCAAAATCTGCTTAAATTTTCTGAATCAGAAGTTTTTAAATCAAATAAAAAAACTATTAAGTACATTTTATTTATTTTCTCAAGGATTTTAAATTAATTGCTTAGCCCAGTGTTCAGTCTGACTAAAATTTGTGATTCAATCAAGTGATTCTCTAACTTAAAAAAGGGTATCTCCTCTTTTGTTTCGCATAAATTGTTATTTAATATTATTTTAAGATTATTTATCTTTGAGGGCTATGATTCATTTACTAATATGCTGTTCGAGTTAAGCTATTCTTAAGTGGTAAATTGATTTTTCTTTTTGTGTCATAGTTGAATAAAAATAAAATATAGATTGATTTATTAGATCTTGTGATTTATTGAAATTTGCAAATATTCTATTAATAACAAAATTTTCGTTTAGCATAGTTAATTTAAATTGAATGATCAATATGTTGAGTAACATAAGTTTAATTTGAATTTTTCAATCAAACAAAAAGCATTTTGGCATTAAATTGTCTAATTAGAATTCTAAAGTTAGAATTTATGTTACTTATTTGCATGCTTGTTTTAATCAATCTTATTCATTTGGCTAAAAGTTAGGCCTCTAAACAACTAAGAATTCTGATCTAGATAGTTGTTTGTCACAATTATTAGGATGAAAATACAAAAAAATCAAATTTACCAAGATAATTAGCTTAAGATTTTTGACGAAAAAAATTAATCCACATGAATAGATTTATTCTCTAAAGAAGAATGTTCAAAAGAAATAAAAAGATTTCACAGAGTTTAATTTTTTAAAAATGTGTCTTGAAATAGAGAAACATTTTTTATTCTAATTAAATTAATAAAAAATTATTTCAGACAGTTATATAGTTAGCTAATCGAGATCTACAGTTAATTGGTATGATACAAATATCAGAAAATGTAGGATATTGCTAATTCTAAAAGGAAAATGGCTATTAAATTAAATTATTTAAATAAAAATCAGTCGTAAAATCAATAAAAATGAAGTTTTTAAATACATTGCCAAATTAACTGTTCCTAAAAATAGGATTTGCAATAGTTGCCATTTTTTTCAGCAAGTTTTAATTAATTTTTTTTTGAACAGGCAGCTAAAAGTAAAAAATATTTCTTCTCTTTAAAACAAATCTTAAAGAATTTTCAAAAATCAACATATTTGTTGTGTTCAGTAGATTTTCAATTTTTTTAAAGGCAAGAAAAAATATCATATTAAAAATAGCAATGATTCTATTCAACAGTTATGTTTTAAATTAATCATTTTTTTCTGTCAAGTTTTAGATAAGTTTTTGTTTATTTACATTTTCTCAGTTAATTAGAAAAAATTCTAATAAAATATATTGTAATTCTTAAAAATCAATATTGTGCTAACTCAGTAGTAAATATTTTGTCTGAGTTAAGGAAAGACATACTGATTAATCTCTAAAAGCTTTATTTTTTTTGTGTAAGCTTTAAATTCTGCTTAACGCATCTTAAGAAAGGTATTTCAACATAAAATCCAAAAGAAATAAATTTTGTAGGTGATTTTTTAGCACAGTCATTTTCCTAGCATAAATCCAAAAAAAATCAATTTGAACTAAATTAGTTTTGAGACTACGAAAGATGAGCGTAGGGAATATAAACAGGCTAATTGTGTCAAATAATATGAACCCTTACAAACAAAATGCAAAATATTTGAATTAATCTGATTTAGCCGAGTATTCAAGGAATTAATGGTGTTTCTGCTGAAAATGAATTAAAAATATTTTATTAAAATTAAATAAATTCACAAACAAAACCTTTCTGTTTATATATTAAGGTATTTAATTACTAAATGTAAACTCTTATGATTATTTTTTCAAGCTCTATCATTCAGCATATTTAAACCAACCAGATGGAAATTCATTCAAGAGAATCGAACAATGTATTATATAATGCCAGAGTCGAACACACAATCTTCGCTCTGATCACTCTGAGAAGCTATTTTGATTAATTATTGACAAATGTTATTTTAATTTTCGTGCCCTATTATTTCAGGAAATGTTATTTTTTTCTAATTTCAAAAAAATATTCTTAAATATTTAAAAACGCAATTTTTTTTAGCTTAACTTACAATGTTTTTTTTTAAAGCATGAGTCGGATATCTAGATTTAGAATTTTTTTCTTAGTAAAGCTATCGACTAAAGAAGCGTAAAAGTTGTCGATAAATTGACGTACAACTGCTTTTTAACAATAAATTCAATTTGAATTATTTTTATCATTTAATATACTCAACTGAAGTAAAGAATGGGACTAATAACGCTTAATTTTTAAATCGAGGTTAATCGCATAGAAAAAAATCTATTAAATTTTTTTCACTCACATTGTGCGATAATTTAGCAAACAGAGTAAATTAAATTATTTTCTTATTTAATTCAAAAATTTTATAAAATATTTAATCCGATATTATTGTGATTGTAACTCAGCAGCTTAATTTAAGCATAATCAATCAATATTTTAGTTTAAAATTTTCATTCAGCTTGAAAGTCATTGCTTTTAAGTCTTCTCCGAAAAAAATAAGATTTTTTTCATTTCAGCCAAATTTTGAGCTTAAAAAGAAACAATTATTTTATTAAAATTCATATAATGTTCCCGTTATTCTTTCCATTAGTAGCATTATTTAGATTGCTTTAAAATTTTAATAAATGGAAAAATACATTTCCTTAATTTAAACACAAAAAAAGCATAAAACCTTTGCGTGTAAGCCTGGGTTAAAATTGTGAGGCAACGATTGTTTTTGATGGTTTCATAATGGAAATACCGGAACTTGAATTTCAATAAAGATTTAAACTAATGAAGTTATTCAAGAAAGAAATTGTTTAATTTAAAAAAATGAATAAATAAATTTTTTAAATTACCAAATTTTAACTCTAAAGCCAAAATCAATAAAATTATGTTCTTCAATTTAGTTTAATTTAAATAGTTGATTTTTTAATTTAACGTATATGTGAATCTTTGGTATAAATTGTTTACAAAATTTAAGAAACTGTCAAGAGCTAGTCTTAAATAGGCTTCTATTGTGTTCTTAAGTCGAATCTTTTCCGCTAATCAGCAATTTAAATTGGAAAAAAGAACTCAAATGAAACATAAAATTTTAAAGTTGTTTGTGTGGCTTAATTATCAAATTTAGAATTTTACTTATTTTCGTCTAATTTCCAAATCAATTCATTTCCATTTTATTTTAATAAAACTTTTCCAAAAAAGCATAAAAAAAGAATCTAATAAAAAATTAATTATTCTTGTCAAGCTTTAAGCTAAATCGCTATATCAATAGAAGAAATCTTATTTATTTTAATCAATAAAACCAAAATTTTAGCATTAATTTTGAATTTTCGGATTTGATTCAACTAAAAAAAATTGAGAAAAAGATAATAATCTAGCTACAATTAACAGTCATTGAAATAACTCTTAGATTTTTTGTATGTTCAATGTTAAACACTTAATTTTGTTAAAATATCCTTAATAAATAGACTTACTGAAATATAATATTTTAGCTTGTTAGACTATTAAAAAATTTAAAACCAAAATTTGAATTCTTCGGCTCATTAATTCCTTTAAGTTTTTGTGTTCTTGAATAAAAAAATACTCTATAATAATTATTTATTTTCTTTTAGATTGCAGTATTTCATAATCTTGTGTATGAAATTTCCTAGACAAATTCGAGAATTTATTTTCCACTGCGGAAATTCTAGAATGATAAATTATCTTTTCAATCACATGACTAGGTGTTGAACGGATTCATAAAGTATTAATTTGACAAATATTGTTCTCTAATGCAAATTTAGTTCCACTTAAAAAAGTATTTTATTTTCATAGATGACAATATTAATTAAATGAATATTTTTTCAAAGAAAAAAAATTTTACAACATTTATTTAAATTTAGATTTTTAAAGCAAACAAATAATTGAGACTAAAAGAATGAAGTAATAGAGTAATCGACTGAAACAAAAAGTTTTTAATAGAAGATAATTTTTACAGATAAATTTCACTATTTTCGAATTATGAAGTGCATTCGAAGTCTTTTCCTATTTGCAGTTATATTGACTAACCAATTTATGTATATAAACGCTTTTAAGCTGAAACTAGATGCAAGAAGTTCAAAAGAAATCGATCATGATCAAAACCAATATACAATGAGTGAATTTACGTTAAACTCGAATGAGAATAATTATTCAATTCTCACGAACCAAACTGACATTAACATAGAATCATGGGAGTTAATAAAAAAAGTTTTGCTTTCTTTTATTTTAATACCGATTATGATAATAACATTGATAGGCAATTTACTTGTAATCCTAGCTGTTTTAATTGTTCGTAAATTGCACACTCAAGACAATGCTAATAATATATTAATAGTTAGTTTGGCAGTAAGTGATTTACTGGTTGGTGCCATCGTCATGCCGTTTGGTTACTACGTATACATAAGCAATGATAACAAGTAAATTGTTAAATAATTTAAAATAAAACTTTACACTTTTAATTTCAAAATAAAGAGTAGATTAAACCAAAATTTAAAGTATACTTATCGTCTATTCGTATTATCTCATAATTATTTCTATCTAATCTTAATCTATGCTTAAAATTTGATTTATCTTATTCTCAATTAAATTTAAACTTTGTTTTTTCTAAAAAATAAGTGAAGTTCAATTCGTTATATTAAAAAAATGTCGAGAATTCAATTTATAAAAAAATCAAAAAAATTTCAAAAAAAATTCAATTTTCTATTTGAATTCAAATATTGATAACAGAATTGAATTTCACTTTAATAAATTAATTAAAAGAAAATAAATATAAAAATATTTTATTAACATCAAAAAAATAATTATTTAAACTTTTAATGTGAAAGTAAACTTTTTTTGAATTTTTTTTTATAACATTTGCTCAAAATTCTTAAAATTAACTTTCATGCTTAATTACTTAAATAATCAAAATAATTATAGATAAAATTAAATCTATTTAGGTGGTATCTGGGAGCAATTTTGTGTGATCTTTGGACATTGTCTGATGTGTTGATGTGTACGGCGTCAATTTTAAATCTTGTCGCAATCAGTGTAGATAGATATTTTATAATTCTTCACGCAATGGTTTACACTCAAAAGCGAAATGCTAAACTAATGCTGCTCATGATTTTGATTGTTTGGTGCATAAGTGCAGTTATATCCATACCGCCTATTTTCGGCTGGGGTAAGCCGTCATCAAGACTCAAAATTTACCAAACATGTCAAGTCAGTACCGACCTAAAATATCAAATATATGCAACTGTTTTTTCATTTTATCTTCCAGCAACTGTCATGATAATTATTTATATAGCTATATTTCGTGCGGCCTCGCAGATAAAAAAGAGAGAAATGGAAACTTCTTGTCGAGCTCAATTAAATCCCGGAACCTCTCTAACTCTAACGCCGGATACAAATTACCATCAACGTCAAAACCAAAACAAAAACTCAACCGATTCGTCAGTTATCAATGATTCGTCTGACAAAAAAAATAGTTCTTCGACAAATAATAATAACAACAGTAATAATTATCTGATAAAAAATAACAAAAATTCGACAACAAATTTGAAAAGTATTTTGAATATAATTGTTAATCCCTTTGATAAACGTGATGCCAAAAACAAAAAAGCTAACAAAAAGAGCAAGGTCAAATCAAACTCGGAATCAGATCAGGGCACTCTTGGATCCAAGGTTGTAAATTCGAATCAAAATTCAAGCAATGAACATGCTGAGATGAAAACAAATCAACTATCGACCATGGTTACAACTAATATCCATCAAAATCACTCGGAAAGTCACGTGACCATACACGCTTTGACTGACGGGCGTCGAAATAGCATTGGCAAAAAGTTAGGTCGGCGTTTGACTCAAGCGTTTTCAGGCTTCAAACGAAACTCGTCTCAGCCAACCATACATGGAAAAAATCAAAAAGCAACACGCACACTCGGAGTTATAATGGGATGCTTTATGTTATGCTGGCTACCATTTTTTATTCTAGCTCTCATCAAGCCGATCGGACTTGGTAACGGCTACAGTATTGGCGATTATGTTCCTCAATGGTTAGACGGGTTTCTTTTGTGGCTTGGCTACTTTAATTCAGCTCTTAATCCGATGATTTATGCTAGATTTAATCGCGAGTTTCGCAAGCCATTTGTGGAAATTTTGTGCTTTAGATGCCGAGGCATCAATAGCAAGCTTAGAGATCAAGAACGCAAAAAAATGTTTGACTTTCCGTCCCATGGACATAGCTCAATAAGTCACGCTAATATAGCAGCAAATTTTTACTCTCAACCAACAGGGTCAGCATCAAACCAGCCAAGTACAATTAGAAAAACCGAATCCATAGTCGCTTGCAAAAATGAACCCGAGTCTCCTCTATTAGACATTTCAGTATGCAAAGAGCAAATTGAAAAAGAAAGAAATATATTTTTTTATGGAAGTGATAAGCCACCTTCAGAAGATTGTTCTGGTCAAATTGTTGATTCGAATAATAACAATTTAGAACAGAGAGATGAAGAGGCGAGTAAGATGAATGAAACTGGTAGTTCAATTGTACAAGATTCGTCTAATAACATAGTTCAGCAGAATTATGTACAAGAAAAGCAAATAGATGAGGAAAATAACTCTGAAAATGAAAATGCTGATTTGGAACCGTTGAGAGATGTGCAAAAAAAATTCAATAAAATAATTAATAGCTCTTCGACTCGATCATCGGTCATTACGAATGATTCATCATTTTTTAATGATTCGACTAGTTCAATTCTGCAGCCATTAGAAGACTCAAGCTCATTTTTGTCCTCTTCATATCTTAGATCGATAGATAACACATCATTGGACTCGAAAAATGTATCTAGTCTCAAACGAAGAGGGCTCGAGAATGGACACGAGGTTCGATCAAAATCAAAAAAACAAGACTCTTCGGACACTTCTATTCCAAGCTTGAGTTTGTGCTCCTCTTACTCAAATTCAACAACATATCCAAACAATATTTTACTAGCATCTAATGAGAATACAGCCCTTTCCGAGTCGTTGTCAGCAAAAACAAATTCAGTATGTGAAAATTCTATCAAAAGTGAAACATCTAGACAACGAAAATTGCTCAATAGTTCGAACTTTTCCGGTTCGAATACTAAAATTAATCACAAACAAAAACCATTAGCCTATTGTACAAACAATAAGCAGCGTCGTTCATCGGCTTCCAAAGCCAATACTATTGATGAATTAAAATCAGCCGAAAATGATCATGAACTTGACATTTTAAATGATAAGAATATTTATGATGTGTTAAAAATGTGATTTATGTCAGTGTATAAAAAGTTCTAATACTCTTAATTATGCAATATTTATCAAGCTCAATCGATTATTAAATTTTTTTAGTATTTTTTTGCTAAATTTTAATCAATCAATCAATCAATTCCCATTATTTTTTTAATGGATGAATGCAAATTAGGCCTAATTACCAAAGGTTTGTTTTAATCACAACTAAATACTTTTAAATAAATTATTGAAATTTTTTAAAGTCTATTTTTTTAAATAAAATATATTTATAATATATATATCATGTATTTTTTTTTTCAATATGATACTATCTAAAACAAAAATATAAATTCTAAGTCGAACAAATAAAAATAAGAATTTGAATAAATAAAGCAATATAATAATAGCATCTAAATTCTTCATGATTAGTTAGCTTTATTAATTAATAAATTTAGATCACCAGGCATTAAATTAATAGCACATTTTAAAGCTTGTTATTCAAGCTTATTTTAAAGACTTTTTTTGTATTTTTACACTTTCGTATAAAATTTCATAGTCCTTTAATTAGAGGAGGATGTATTTTTATATCCATAATCCCGCCTCTACAAGACATTCTGCCGACCAATACTCACCTATGGATGCGAGGCAATCAAGCTTAACCAAATTCACTTGAAAAAAATTAAAACAACAGATGGCAACTTGGTAATGAAAATGTTTGGACTCTGCAAGAGATCAAGAACAACAAAACTGATGGCGGCCATTAATATGGAACCAATGGAGAGAATATTGGTAAAGAGAAAACTATCTTTCATAATGAGACAAGCAATCAACAAATTTACAAAAACACTAGTGAACAATATCCTAAATGAAACAAGAGATAAAGAAAATAGAACTAGCAAAAAATCCGTGATAAATGAAATGAAAATCATCCTAGAAGAAAAAGACAATATAGAAAATATGGCAGCTAAAGCAAGAGATAGGATAAGCTTGAAAACAAGCTTAATAAAGAAGAAAGCAAAGATGGAACGATGGAGTCAATTAAGTATCTTTTTAGAGAATCGAGTGAGAAAAACAGAAAAATCCTAGAACTACTACTCAAATCATATTAAAATAGATTTTATTTTACTATATTTAATTTTTTATTTTTATTTTTTTTTAACATGTAAATTAAATGGTATGAGTAAATAATAATGTCTTCTTATAATTTAAAATTTTAATTTTTTTATAATTTTCATCGACAAATCTGGCGTAATCTTTTCTGAATAAATAATAATAATAATAATTTTATAGATTAAATGAATGAAAAGATTAAAATAAATTTCTTATTTATCTACGGTCAAAATTTTTTTGGTTCGCAACCGTTTTCGTCAAATCCGGCTAACTAGTATGTGGTCGGTCATTTTTAAGGTCTCAAATTTTTTGGCCGTCAAAAAATACGGTCAACCTTAAACGGGGAAAAAGTATTGACTGTTTTTTTTAAATTAAAAAAAAAACATCCTCCTCTAATTAAAGGACAATGAAATTTTATACGAGAGTGTAAAAATACAAAAATAGTCTTTAAAATAAGCTTGAATAACAAGCCTTAAAATGAGCTATTAATTTAATGTCTGGTGATCTTAATTTATTAATTAATAAAGCTAACTAATAATGAAGAATTAAATTTTGGTACTTAATATCAAGATTATCTCGAGTGTCATTTTGATGGGCCATTTCAACCTAGCGGACATCGAATGGAACGAGTTTGGTTGACCAGTTTTGGCAAATGACTCATCGACCAGTGCGTTTATCAGTGGTGCAATTAGTTACTCGAGTCTTGAACAACTGGTAAGACTTTTGCCTATAGTTTTTGCCAATAGTGGTCATTTAAGTAGTCTTCTGGACTAAGTGCTTGTGAGCGACCCAAATCGAACCTCCGAGATAGAAATTGGACCATCACTAGACATGAGTGTCACAGCCACTTATGTTTTCGTCTATTTGCACGTGACGAACGAAAGCCTTTGAAGCGATTACAAATTGATGAACAAGTACTTCGAAGACTTTGACTGGTGCGCCGCGTTTGGTACGAAATCCACACAATACCGTTACACAACGTTCTTAGGAGCTTTCGGTTTGGCCTCTGAACGCTTCGTCAAGAAATGCTGGCTAAAACTACTTAATGCTAAACCGCCGTGGTGAATAGCCGTATTGCTACTCTAGTTAGACGCAAGAGATTTGCCACCAGAGAGACCATAGCAGCATTAAAGGACCAAGGCGGTGCGTTTCTCACAGACAGAGCGGGCATATGTATCAAGCTCAACCAGTTCTTGTTCTCCGTGTTCGATCCGCCAACGACAAGAGAAGCGGTCTTAAGAGCCAAAGATAGTTTCAATGTGTGTGCTTATCCGGATCAAGGGTTTGTCATTGAGGATATCGTGAGACAGGGAAAGCTAATGGCCAAGCTAAAGAACTTGAATAGTGATAAATCAGCGAGTATCCACCAGGTGGCCACCCAAGCACTCAAGATGTGTGCCGAGGTTTTGACTGGACCACTTGCGACTTTCTTTGTACAATCGTTGTGTTCTTCAACTTTAGCGGTCGATATATATAATAATTTATATTTTGAAGATTAGCTAACTATTATGATTATTAATTTTATTTTTTCGATAAATTAAAAACTTAATAAAAATTGCAAAATTTTTTGACTTATCCTAATATTTAAAAAAAGTATGGTAGTTTTACTGAATGTTTACGAAAAATATAAAATATTCATTATTCAAATATTTATTTGCCTGAATAGTCTGTTCAAAAGGTATTAGTATTATGGTGCTTCTAGTGTTAAATCAATAAAATGAATAAAAATTCTTCTGTCATTAAACATTTTTTCACTGATAAAATCAATTTTATTTATAAAATAAAATTATTCTTAATCATAATATATAATAAATAAAAAATAATAAAATTGTGTCGAATAAAAATTTATTAGCCTTAATATTTTTTTAATTTCGGATCTAACTAGTATTCTTTATATTCTTTGACCTATAGACTTCGTTCGAACCTGTTCGTTTCTTATCACAATTGCTTAGAGTCAAAATCGTTACTGCTACTCTTATCGTGTCGCTGATCATTAGTGCCCATGCTAGTTGTTAGTTTTGGTTCTGATTATTAGATATTCTTGAATATTTCTAAAAGACTTTTCAAATTTTTTGTATAAATATTGTAAAAAGTAATATCTATATAAACTAAATGATGATTACATGATAAATGTATGCCGAAATTTGGTTATAAATTTGATAAAAATCAATTTTTTTATTTTTATTTAAATAAAAATAATTGATTCATCTTACGGTATTCCTTTTGTACCATATTAATCGAAACACAGCTTTGGTGCATGCATTTTACAGTTAAATATTCTTAAAAATTTAGATTTTTACTTTTTCTTTAAATTTTTTATACTAGCTAAAATTAAACGGTTAAATTAAAATTAAAACAATCTAAATTCTAGTTCACAGTATTATTAATTTTGTAATTTAAAATTAAAAGCAATCATAACTTGGATATTTTTGTATTTCAAACAATATTTTTTGTTATTTCTATTTGATAAACACAGTTAAAGTATTTTCAATTAATCTTTTTAGATTTTCTTCTAATTTAATTAAACTTATCATAAGTTTAATTAAATAAAATAAAAACAAAAGTTTTGTTTTTATTTAACTTTAGTTTTGGATTTTTTAATTATTTTTAATTCTAGGGATTTTTACTGGATACAGATAAACAAATAAATAAAAATTTTCCAAATTCAAAGTTTCGATCTTCAATAACATAAACTTAATTTTTTTATAGTTTATTTGAAAATTTAAATTAATTTACTTGAACAATTTGTTGTTGAATTTTTTTCAAGTATATGTAATTTTAAAAAATTAAATATATCAAATATTTTATATTGAATTTTAATAAATGAAGTGTTAATCAGTCTTTTTAAACTTGGACTCTAGCCTGTTGTAGCGTTGAAATTAAAAAAAAAACAAAATTTCACAATTTCAAAAATTTTATTTTTTGTCGTAAAAATGTTAATAAATCAAATAATCTGAGTTAAATTTTTTGAAAAAAATAACAAGAATTAATTCTCAACTGATTTTAATTAATTTTATTATTTATTTATTCATACTTTAGGATTTAATTAAGTAAGTTTACACTACTAATAATATTTATAAAAGTTTAGCTTAGCTGTATAAAAAAAAGGTCAATAGAAATTTTACAATTCGAATTATTAACAGATATTTTTTGCTTTTTCCAAAATTTTTACTATTTAGCGCAGCTTTTGTATGCTTAATATCAAAGCGAAGCCTAATAATTTATTTGATCCTTTCATTTTGTTTATTAATTTAAGCAAACTAATCAAATAAAATTAAAAATTTTTAATTTAAAAAAATTCGTTCAAGTCCTTTCAAAAAAGTAAACAGTGTGAAAAACTCCAGACTGATTTCTACTTGTAGATTAAAATTTTAGTTTGATTCGGGTCATTTAGCTAAATTTTGTGCCAAAAATGCTAATATATTTTTTTTATTTGTCAAAGTAAGTCTTCGACAAAACAATTTATTTTTCTTTGTTTGGAAAAGGATGTTTTCTTAAGCCCACTAAACAATTAAAAAAATACGATTTAAGCATTAAGTTTGTCATATTTAATGGTCGATTACTTTGATATTTATTTAAGCTTTGCTTGCCCAAGTTCTAATTATCACCGGTTACCAAAACAACTACGATCATATTTTGCCTATACGCTTGGTTAACTTCAATTAGGTCCATTCAAGTATTTAAAGCATTTACTTTTGATTATACTTAAGATTTTTGACATTAAAAAAGGAAATATTTGGGAATGCATAAACTATTTGAAGTGATCCAAAATAGCTAAAAAATCATCAAGTAGAATTCTTTTAACCTGATTTTCTAGGACTTGAATTATTTAGTGCTGTAATCAGGTCGGACTAAAATGCTAAAATATTCAACTAAGTTTTCATTTTAAATATTAAATATAAACCCATTTAGAAAATTTCGTGTGCGGGACATATTTAGATATCAGCTTTGGTCTAGTTCAACTAATTAAAACTTTCATTTAATGTCAAGAGAGAAAAGATCTCCTATTTTCTTTCAAAATATTAACAATTCAAATTAATAGCTTTGAAATAGTTTTTAATTTTGAAGATAGGCCTAACGACAACAAAAAGTGTTTAATTTATACATATAAATAAAAAAGAGTAATGGTCTAGATTAAGTCTTACTAATCAACTAAAGTCCTTATTTAGAAAAATACTACTTGCTCACTATTGAGTTTATTTGTGGCTTATTAATTAAAAAGAGATCACTTAGATCATATAAAAATAGGAATTCATTTTAAAAAAATAAAGATGAGTTTTTTCCTCGAGGATTTATTGTTCAAGCCAAGTTGCTACTAAATAAATTTTGTGTTTAGTTTTCAACAAAAAAATTGTCTTTGTTTAAAAAAAAAAAAACTAAAGACAATTCAGTTTCTGTGTTAAATTTGCATCTAAATAATCAATATCTCTTATGCTAATCAAAATCTTAAACCTTATTTATTTTATATGTTATTTTTAGAACTCTTTAAGATTAATTTTAAAAATGAAGTTCTTCTTAATTATGGCAATGTTTCTTATTCCGGCTATAAGTAAGTTCCAAAATAAAATGAAAAGTTTAAATGAGCAAAATATTAATTTTCTTTCAGTATGCCAGGACATAGAGTCTGAAGTTTCTGATTTACAAGGTGAAGAAAACCCGGAAAATTTGGAAACTGTTAAAGAGACAGAGCCATTAGAAGTAGCTTTTCCGGAGGCAACTGAGAAACCAGAAGCAGTTGCTATTGAAACAACTCCATCTCTAAATCAAACCGCTCCAGTTAAAAGTCAAAGCAATGGTAATTCTTCAACCCAAGAAAAAGGTGACTTGACAATTGTAACTAAAAAAAATGAAAATCATAAATTTTAAAAAATTTAAGATGGTGAAGTTGATTCGAAAAATCTAATTGGCAACTCTGCTTCATCCAAATGTGTGAAAATGATGCTGATCTTAGGAAGCATTATCATTCTTCTATTCGTTTAAAAAATTAGATATTGAATAATTTCATCAATTGTCTTTAAATTTTTCAATTGAATCTCAAAAATGGTCAAACCATTCTAATAGTATATTTAATTATGATTAGTTTAATTTTTATAAATTCACAATTTTATTGTTAAAAGCCGTCTTGGTAGCACTAGATTTTATTAATAAAAAATTTTGAATTTATAAAAATTAAACTAATCATAATTAAATATACTATTAGAATGGTATATTTAATTATGATTAGTTTAATTTTTATAAATTCACAATTTTATTGTTAAAAGCCGTCTTGGTAGCACTAGATTTTATTAATAAAAAATTTTGATTCAAAAGTTGAATTTATCTTTATTTTTTTTTATTTATTAAGCAAAATACAAATAATTTGTCAAATTATTTAACTCAAATTATTTAACTTGATGTTTTGATTAAATAAATTTTAAGTTTCATCGTTATTAAAATAACAATTGCTTTTAATATTTCAATTTGATATTTATTTTGATTTCTGATTGACTTTTTTAAATTAAGTCTTTCACTATTATTATTAAAAATATAATACTTTATTTAGTTTATTCTTCTTATTCAAATGAATCCACAAACAATATTAACACTCAAAAACCGGATGACTTTTTTGACCCTTTTATTTAAATCTTTTTTAATTATTTTTTTCAACGAAAATTTCATCAAACTTTTCATAATATTTTTGATTTAGGATATGATTGAAAAAAAAATTATAAAAAAATGATTAAATTTATTGAATAAAAAACAAATAAAGGAAGTTACAAAAGGACTTCAAAAGACCCCTCCGGTTTTTGAGTGTTAATAATCTTTCTAAGCCTAATGTATTTGTGTTGCATTGTTGTTTTTAAAAATTATCAAAATCAAACAACTTTCTAATTATAAAATTAATAGGAAATAGCTATTAGAGTTATATGACATCAAATTTTGACTCATTTTTTATTATTTCTAAAACATTGTTTTGCAAACACTTAATGGATTAGTAGCAAAAACAATTGTAAGAACAAGAATTAGTTTTAAGTGTTATAAAAACAAAAATTATTTGTTTAAAATTTTTTTATTATTTTTAAAAATTTTTTCTAATAAATTATATTTCAAAATAAATTTTTCAATTTTCACTTTAATTATAATTTGATTAAAATATTAGAGCTTAAAATTGATATAACAACTAAAAAAAAAAACTGCTTTTTTTCCTAAAACAAATTTTTAAAAAAGAGTGTCTTCAATGACAAAAACAATTTTTCATAAACTATTGCAAAAATCTTTTTTGGACGGCATTTTTAAAGTATAACAAATGAGCGCAAGAAAAAAAAAAGACTAAAAACAAAACACTTTAAGTTAAATATTAGTTTAAGTGAGGTAGATTATGGCATGGTCTATTGTATGTTCTCAATTTAATAATTGATTTTAAAATTGTTAAATTTGCAAAATTTGATTGTCTATTATTATAATTGAATTTAAATTGATTTAATTCATTGATAAAATTATTTTAACTAAAATATTTTAACGAACATTCAAACATTTAAATATTATTTCATATTTGCTTGACTAGATGCTGCCAAAAGACCATTATTAACCTCGTTTGACGTTTTATTAACATTCATGTTCAAGTCTGATTTTCCCTGAAGACAAGCGTTGCTTAAATTGAAATTATTAAAATTACCAAATTGAAGTGCTTGAGCGAATGCATTATTTGGCGATGAAATATTTGGCGAAATTCCCTGGCTCAAAAAGTTAAGACGATGAGCCTGTCCCGGGGTTTGGTTTAGAGGCGAAGGTGTCTCTGGCGGAGAGCTGTTTGGTGGTGTGCCCCCACCATTATTAAGTGAATTTAGAAAAAGAGCAGTTGCTGCCGAGAGGCGACTAAACTCTTTCAATTTGGGACTGTCTTTTTCGGCATATGGGCAATATTTGATTGTGTGTGCCTGATCACCACTAGCATGGCATATTGGACACTGGTACAATCTCAATACAGGACAAGCAACATTGTTCTGAGCATCTTTGAGCGTGTGGCTTGCAAAAAATTGCTCTTTTTCTCCATTATTTCTGCAAAAAACACAAACCTCTTTTTTGCCGCCCTGTTTGCGTCTAATTTTGGCCTGTTTAATTATTTCTTCGACCATTTGCGGAGGTAGTCTCTCGCTTCTGAGGGGTTTACCCGAACTAGACAGCAGAGTGTTTGAAAGAGGCGATCCAGACGAGGATGAAAAAGACATCAAATGATTTGAATTCTGCAGTGGCGAAGAGTTAATGCTTGCAAAATTTTCTAAATTGGACATCATTGAGTTAGACTGATTCTGCAATGAGCTAATGGTTTGAGAAAGCGGTGAATTGGTACCTAGAACAGAAGCAGTTGATTGATTAGCTGCCGATGAAATGAATGGAGCTGACGATACCAATGAACTTTGTTGCAGCAAATGGCTTGCATTTGGGCCTACGTTGTGGGTCGAGGCCGAAGAAAATAATGGTGAATTGTTTGAATTAGAGCCAAAATTGTAGGCAGTTGCTATCGAATTTACTCTTCGCTTTGGATCATTGTTGATCATTGGTTGACTCTGAGGGCTTAAAAACTGCGCCAAATTATTCTGGTTTACATTGTTTGATTGACCAGCCATGTAGTTGGACGATGATCTATTATTCATCATTTGATTATTCTGGCGTTGTTTATTGAAAAAAGCTGCTGCAAATGCTGCATTTGACATATTATTTTGATTGAAATTAGAATTTTGACCAGAATTGTTTCCTTGACTAAAATTATTCATTTTAGATTGATTAAATGAATTATTTAAATTGGATAAATTTAAAAAATTATTTGAATTATTTGAATTAAGTATATCTGTAACTGAACCTATGGAAAGGTTGGACAAATTTGGCGATTGATTCATTAGAAGTTCGCTTATATTTGAGGAATTTAAATTTGAGGCTAATAGAGTTTTGTATAATTGATACATGTCAATATTTTGATTTGAGCTGGGCAGTTGAGCGTTTGCGCTTTGTTGGCTAAAGTTCAGACTCGAGTTTTGGCTAAAAACTTCATCATCTTCATACGCGCTATTCACTGAAGCGTTTGGATTGTTGTTAGCCATCTCAATGTTAAACGATGAATTAGAAGCAGACATTGAATTCATTTTCTCAGGACTGTTGCTCTGATTGCTTTGTTTTGGATAAAACCTATTAGCTTCATTGAATCTATTACTGTTAGCACTGTTCGAATTTGTTGGTGATGTTGATGGTGGTATTGGCGTTGAAAATATTACGTTCGGGTTCATAAAAGCTCCTGTACTTTGTCTTTTCATAGAGCTTGGAGAGTTATAATTTCCCATTTGATCTGCTGAGTGTTGGTTAATAAATGAAGCAGCTGCAAGCAGTGAATTCAAATTTTTTTGTATATTTTGATCAAGTGATTGTTTCTGATTGAGAAATTTTGAATTCAACTGATCAATATTTTCCATTACTGAACGATTTTTGTTTTCATTATTGGCAGAGTTTTGGGTATTTTGAGTGAGCAAATTAGCTGCTGCAATCGCTTGAGCTAACAACTGTTGTTTTTGAATGTCCATATTCTTCCTGTTGCCAACAACAGAATCCAGAACATTTTGATTGTTTAATTGCATGCTCATTTGCTTGTCAACACCTGAAAATTCATTGTTGAATAAATCATAGTCAAATTGAGAATTATTTCCCATTCCAATTGGTAAACTATGATAATTCATACCTGGAAAGTACATTTGATTGCCCTCAGCTTCATCCAAATTGGACAAGTTATCGTTGGAGCTGTTATTTTGAATGTTCTGATTGAGATTGAGCTTGTTCATGAGCTCAATGGGAACTTGAAAATTTGCACCTTTGGCCGAGTTGAAAGAAGCTGCATTGGCATTTATTTTTGCAGATAGATTACAATCGCTCGTGTCCTGTTGATTTGAGCAATCATTGCCAGAGCTGTATCCAGTGTAATTTGAGTTGTTCGAGGCTTGGTCACAGTTCGGTGAGCCAATCAAGCTACCAATTCCAGAAGAACCATTGCTGCTATTCAGCACTCCTTTTGAGGCCTCTCCGTTCAAATTTTTGATTTCAATGTCTTCCTTTTGCTCACTTTGTTCATCCACTTCAACTAAATTCTCATTAAATTCATCGTTTTCTTTTACCTCAAATTGTTTGGTCATATTCTCGCTTACAGCGCTCATTTCAGTAAAAAATTAAATTTTTCAATTGACTATTACTTGAAATGCTTTAAATAAATTTATCTAAAAAAAAAACTAATCAAAAAGTATAAAATTTTTGTCTGAATGAAAAAGCTAAAACAAAGCCTAGCAATTTGTATAATTTAAGCTAAAGCCGAAATTTCAATTATTTTATACTGTTTTACCAATCCTGATGGAATAGACGTTAAAATAATAACTTCTCCAGAATTTGCTTGTATACATTTAGACTTACACGCTAATTTAACTGCTAGACATTTTGAAAAAAAATTTCAAAACATTTATCCAGAGATTTTTTACAGTTAGACTTAAGAATCACTTACATGCTTTATACTAGAAAAGTCTTTGCTTTGATTGTTGCTTTTTTTTTTTACTTTAAAAATAAAAATAATTACAAGTCTAAATAAACTAAATAATATTGCATTTGAATGCATTTATCGAACTTGTTGGCCAAAGATCCTATTTATTGGCTATATAAGAATTAGTTTAATTTTTTTCACAACATCAAGATGTGATCAGAATTAATTAAATAAAAAATTAAAATTTTTTTCTCGCGCTTTCAACGATCAAATAATGGCTTTTAGTTTTAAGTCTAAAGATTTGGCTTTTATAAGAAGCTAAGCTGTGGCTTTTTTTAGAATAAATTTAGAAATTTTAAATTTCAATTCTTTTCAAAAAAAAAAGCTATGCATTTAGATAAAGTTACGTCTTCAAGAATCCATTTTGTTTTGAGGGCTTGGATGGAGCGTAGCTTTAAATGGACGCCTTGTTTCAAACTATCTAACTGAATTCATGCATTGAAATTATTTTTTTATCACATCAACATGGTTTTAAGAATCATCGCGTCTTTTTTTCATTTAAAGAAGTTTTTCAAAAAAATCGTGCTAAATTTTTTCAAATTGAAGCTTTTTTGACTTCAAATTGCGTCTTTACTTTCAAAAATTTAAGCTTTAGTTTTTTTTTCAGTTCGATAAAAAAATTTTTTTGTCTATTGAGCCTAGATTTATGTATTAAAACATCAATAACTTTTTTCCAATCTTAATTTTTCTTAAAACAACTTATACAAACTAATTTTTCATTTTTAAAAATTATTCATTGCTTGCTTAAGTAGTTATGAAATAGTTTAGGCATTGTGGATTTTCAAGTGATGATAGAGAAAAAATTATGAATCAATAATTCGAAAAATTTATCAAGATTTATTTATTGTAAAATTAATATCAAATATGTCCAGTTTTTTTGTTTATCTGTAATAATGAATAGAAAAAAATTATTTCTAATTTAATAATTTTACTCTCTAAATTTTTTTATCTCATTTTAAAAGTTTTTAACTCCTACACGCACAGGATTAGTAATAGTATTTGCATTAAAAAATATTCACTACTAATGCTTAACTAACGGTACTTTTAGCCTTATCTGACATGGTAGTACATCCGATCATTAAAAAGCTTCTTTGTCAATTTTATTGAATTTTTTTATTTATTTCATTGATGTCATTCAGTTTCTAGCAATTTCAAATATAACCTTAACATTTTGTTCAAAATATTAAATTTTAAAATGCACAAAAAATTGTCAAAAAGTATACAGCTTTTATACCATAAGTGAACAATATATTTTATAAAATGAACATTTAAGACTTAACAATGGAATCATTATCGATTTTTTTTTGTCTTTTTGAAATTTTTTTGAAGTCTTGTATTAAAGAATCAAGCTTCAAATTCATCTCTCTCACAGTAAATGTTGAATCTTTTTCATTTAACAATTTTAATAAAAATACAAAATTCAGGTAAATTATTCCAAACATTAAATACTCTGTTCGTCAAAAAACGATATCATTGCATGCAGTTTTTCACTTCTTCCCTACGATACATTTATTAAGTCTTCTCAAATTGAACTTCCGATTACAAGAAAAATTTAGACCATTCTCAAAATTAATAATTTCATGCCTATTAGTTATTTTAAATAATAGAATTAAATCACCTCTCATGCGCCTAATTTTGAGATCGGTTGAGATCGAAAGTTAAGCATCTTAAGCCTTGTGGCATAATCATATTTCCGAAGTGAAGGAATGATCTTAATCCCTCTTCTTTGTATCTTCTCCATTTCTGAAATATCTTTCTCAATAAATGTACACCATGAACTTATGGCAAATTCTAAATGAAGTCTTACTATTGTTGTGTAAAGCATTCTTAATGAGTCAATGTTCAACTTCTTGAAACTCTTATTTTATCATTTTGAATATAAACATCTAGATCCTTGACAAGAGTTGTTTTAATTAATTTCCTTGTGCCATATCTGCTATAAATTGTATACTCAAAGCAGGGATTTTTTGCGCCAATATGTCTTACACTGCATTTTTCGATATTTAAATTCAAAGATCAAGTAAGTGACCAACCTGAGAAATAATCTATATCTCTCTGAAGTAATAAGTGTCCTTGAAACTTTTAATAATAGATAAAATTTTAGTTTCATCAGCATATTTCTCACACTTATTAATTAATTGAGTTGAAAAATCATTTATAAATATTAAAAATAATACAGAGTCCCAAAACTGAGCCCTGTGGTACTCCGCTGGTTACCTCTAACCAGTTAGACATGGACGAACCCATAATGACTCTTTGCTTCCTTTTGCACAGGAAATCATTTATCCAATTTGTGATCAAGTCCAAAGTAACAGTCTGTACGAAAATCGATCAAAGGCTTTCGAAAAATCAGTGTATATGACGTCAATTGAAGAGCCTGTGTTAAAAGCTGCTGTGGTAAAATCCAATGACTCTAATAGACTTTTTGAACAAGACTTTTTTGGCTTGAAACCATGTTGCGCATCAGATAATATATTGTGAGATAATAAAGATTAGTTGGAAGACATATCAAAAAGTCTAATTCGAATTTTTTTAATAATGATTTAATAATTTTATTTATTTGAAAAAAAATTCAAAAACATTCTATGTTCAAGTCATATGTTTGTGCTAAAATATCTTCCTCAAACTTTTTTTATTCAAAAAATAAAAATTTTGTTTAAAAAAATGAATTTATTTTTAAAGTATATTTTATTAAAATTGGTAAAAATTAATTATAAAGGTAATTAAAAATTGGAATCAGTCTGGATAAAAATTTAATTTTTTTTTGACTTAGAAGATGCCTTTTCATTTTTAAGGTCACCTTTAGAGCTTGTTCCTTTCTTATTTATAGATAAATCATGCATTTGCTGTAATTGTGGAACATCATCCCCTTCTTGTTTTTTGCTAAGAGTTTTTGACTCTTGAACTTCATCCTTCTTGGCACTTGCGATTTCTTTTCGTATTTCACGATTTGACTCCAAAATATCCTTTAATTTTGCTAGAATACTATCATTTTGGCTTTCTAAATTGTCCAAAGCAGATTCTATTTCATTCAGTTGAGCCTCAAGCTCTTTGACATCTAAAATTTCAAATTAAAAATCAATTTTTATAACAAACTATTTCAGATTTCAAGTTAAGTGATGTTTATAACAAACAAACTATTTTGAAATGAGGATTTTTTTTATCAATTAAATTTTTTTTGCTTTCTCTATATTAAATTAAACAAGGTAGTTGAGTTTTTGTGTCTAGTTTCCCAGCGAAACATAATCATAAATTAGAATACCCGAGGGGACAAAAACAGGTAAAAAACACTGTTTAAACGCTGTTTAAACGGCGTTTGGTAGCTGTTTTTTGGGCGTTTTTGCTTTGTTTTTTTGCGTTTAAAACGTGAGCGTTTTTCGACCAAAAAAACGAGGGAAAAACACTCTATAAACAAAACAAGATATTTCATTTAAAGAGTTTTTAAACCGTTTTTGACGCACAAAAAACATGAAAAAACACCTCAAGCACCCAACAATGCTATTTTAGCACTTAAAAAACAACTTAAAAAAATCCTGATATAATATAATGCTCCTTTATCGTAAAGAATTAAAAAAAGAGTCTAAAACGCTCAAAAAACAAATAAAAATACCTCAGACACCCAAAAACACTATTTAAACAACTAAAAACGTTTAAAAAAACACGCTTCTTTACAATATTTTTGAAAAATATGTTAAATTTTTTTATGTTTAATTTTATTTTAATTTAATTATTTACGACTAAATTTGTCTAAATTTTTATTTTTGTACTGTTTTAAAACAAAAATAATAAAGTTTTTTTTTCCTGGCTGTTTTACGCCCGTTTATCCACTGTTTTTATTTCGTTTAAACGCTCACGTTTAAACAGCGTTTAAACAGTGTTTTTTACCTGTTTTTGTCCCCTCGGGTACTTAATTAATTTTCTTAGTTAAATAAATTCTTAAATATAAATGTTTAAATTGCCTAGCAATTTAGATAAAAAAGATAAGCTAGGAAAATTTCAATTATGCAATTAGGTGTAGAAAGACACACTTAATTAGGCTAATATAGACAAACAAACGAAAATAAAATAAAAAAATCTTGTTCTTTTGGTCTTCATCATTCAATAATTTTGAATGGATTGGAATGTAGTCAAATCTAATATTTTAAATATTTAAATTACAATTAAATGTAAATTAATAACATTCATCTAACTTAACATAAATAATCTTACCTGACTCATCATTCTGATTTTGTTGCGAGTCATTGTTTGGATTTACCTCAACCATTTTTCGAAATCTTAAAAAAATCTAATTAAAAAAAATAAAAACCAAGAAAAACTGGAAAAAATTATATGCTAGGATTCATGGTCAATTTAGAGTGAAAAAATTTAATTTTTATTTTTTTCTGATATTAATTCAAAAACTGATTATTTATTTATGTTCCGAACTAAATTTATTATTATAGTAATAAATAAAAATTTTAGTCATAAGACAAATTTTTGTTTGCATTACAATAAGTAAAGTTTTAAAATAAAGAAAACTTTTGTGTTAGCAATTTGGCTTTTAAATATTTGTCATCTAACTCTAAAATTAATTTGAATAGAATGAAAAGGTTTTTAAAATTTTAAATTAGAAGGTATGTTTTCACAAGTATTTTGTTCTAAAATAAAAATCAAATATTGCCTCTTCTAAAGTTCCAAATATTTAAATAAATCTTTAAAAGTTTGAGCTTTTGTTGTTTCTTCAAATCTTTATTTAATAATGTTAGTTCCTAAAATTTTCACCATTTTATGCAAAGGTATCTCTGATTTATTTCCAGTATAAATTGAAAAAGGTCCAAAAATTTCTTTTTGATGCCAGCAGAAATAGTTCTTTTAAGTTGCTTTAAATTCAACATTTAAAACTTCGATTTTATGCATGTTTTTTTTCTTAATTTAAAAGTTCCAAGAAGTTTTTAAAGAGTTTCTTAATTCACAGACATAGAACTGTAAAAAACGGTGTATGTCTCTAACTGTAACATTTTAATTCATTCAATTAATTTAACTTAAAATGGAGGAAATTGATTGCATTTAGAACTTTATTTAAAAATCCCATTTACCAAAATATGCTACATACAAACAATATGAGTAATATAAGTTGCTAATCTTTGCTGATAATTGATTGCAATTTTGACAAGAGTCAATAAAATTGAGTGAGATACAGTTTACTCTTTTTAAAAGGAATATTTGGGAATCTAAAAAAAACTTTTGATGGGAATTTGTTATTGGTATTTTATAACAGCGATAATAAATTGCCTTAAACTCTTGCGAGATCAACAATCAATAAAATAACTTTTGATTCTTAGGTTTTAGTGCACGCAAAAGCGACCATCTTGATGTTAAAATTGACCTCTTTTGGATGCGTGCATAAAAATGCGCATTTCATGTTTTGACGCAATGTTAAAATTAAAAAAACTGCAATAATGCTGGTCAAAAACCAAAAATTAAAAATTGAAAATTATAAATTAAATTCGAGTTATGGTATGGTGCGGGATTAAAAAATAGGATTCCAAAAAAAAATTAAAAAATCAAATAAAATAATTAAATATAGTTTTTAATTACATCTAATTTAATTTAAAGTTTTCAATTTTTAATGGGGGGTCAAGTCCGTATTTTACCAGCATTATTGCAGGTCTAAAGGGACCGATTTTAACATCAGGTAGATGGTCGCTTATGTCTGCACTAAAACCTAAAAATCATAAGTTATCCCATGCATGATCTTGCAAAGTTTTATGGTAATATACTCTGTTTTAAATTATTTATCGGTTTCAAACATGATAATTTTTAAAAACTATTTTTTTTGAAACTACACTGTTTGTATTTTTTAAGAATAGGAAATTCTTGAAATAAAATTATTTGAAATATTTCCTTTAACCTAAATTTTAAATTATATCATACAAAAAAATTTCAAAACTTAATTTAAAACATTTAAAAAATTCGGTTGATCTTTTAATATTTAAGTTAAAGTTTTTTCATTTAAAAAATAAAAAAAAATTCATGATGAGCAACAATTCGTTGGATGAGCTTTTGAATTCGTTTGAAGAAAAATTAAATCTTGTTAATGATGACTTCAATGTGGTAAAGACCACAGCAAGATCTTTGGTAGATAAAGTAAAGACAGAACAAACAAACAATCAAAATATGATAGCTACATTTAAAAAATTTGAAACAATAGAATCAGAAATAGTTCGTCTAAATGTGGGTGGAATGCTCTTCTCAACATTGAAATCCACTTTAATTAAGAAAGTTAAAAATGACTCTGGCCAGTTCTATGGTCCGAATTTGTTTGAAGCATTGGTTAATGGCTATGTGCAGCCAAAATATGATGAAAATAATGCAATTTTCATTGACCGAAATCCTAAGTATTTTAGTTTCATTCTTGACTATTTAAGAACTGCAAATACTGACATTGAATTCGAGTTGCCAGATAATGTAGACAAAAAAGAGATGAAAAAAGAGGCCAAATATTACAATGTTGAAGGTTTAATGGAATTGACTGAGTCAAAATTAATAAAGTCAAATATCCTCTCAAGTGAACAAGCAAAAGAATTAATGAAACTTTGTAATTTTGCTGAAGACCAAAAATGGTTTCTAATTTATAGGGGAAGTAGAGATGGTTTTGGAGCCCGAGATTTCCACTCAAAGTGTGATGGAGTTGCCAAGACTTTGACTGTAATTAAAACTGCAAACGGCAATATTTTTGGGGGTTATACCGAAACTTCATGGAGTCAATCTGGATCGTATAAAAGTGATCCAAATTCATTTTTATTCTCTCTTGTAAATAAAAGAACATCACCAGTGAAGTTAAGAATAAGTCATGGCTATGATTCATACTCCATTTACTGCAGTTCTCATTGTGGGCCGACATTTGGAGGTGGTCATGATTTATATATAAGTGATAATTGTAACAAAAATACATCCAACTATTCAAATTTGGGCCATTCTTTCAAACATAGTCAAATAGTTTATGGTACAACTGATAGCAATACTTTTTTGGCTGATTCATACAATTTTCAAGTTCAAGAAATCGAAATTTTTGCTAGTAAGTAAAAAATAAAAATCAAACCAAAGAATTATTAGTTTTAGTTTATGTAAAATAATTAAGATTCAGAAATTATTTTAAATTTTTTTATTTAGTAAAAAAAATTAACAAGTGTTTTTGGATTAATACAGTTGAGTTGTGTCCATCATACGGTGTCCTTCGTAAAGTAAAAAATTTAAAAAAACTATTTTTTTTAATTATTATTTAATTAATATTCAGAAAAAAACTTTATTTTGATAAATTAAAAAGAGTTTATTAAACTTATTTCATTAATCAGTTTATTATATTATAGTTTAACAAATTGTTTTATTTATTATTACATAATTATTTTATGTTTAAAATAAAATCTAAATATATTATAACTAGTTCCTTTCATTTTCGCTTTGAGAAAAGCATTATATTATGAGAAGAATTTTATGATCAAAAAAGTCTGAAGTTTTTTTTTTTTTAGCGGAAAATTTTTTTCTACAAAATTATAATATTTTAACAACTAAAACTTTTATTTAATAAAAGAAAATTAAATTTTATTATTAGAAATATTTAGAAAAACAAACAATTTATGCTCAAGAATATTTGTTTAATAATAAAATATTTGTTTAATAAAGCATTTTTTTGGTTTTTCAAATTTTAAATAAGCACAGTTTTGTCATAGCATAACGATAATTTTTAATTTTTATATTCTTTTACGAATTTGAATTTAACGTTCAAGATATTTCAATTTAATGTTTCAAACTTACTAAAAAAAATAATAATATAATAAATTCGATAAATTTAATTTCAATATCTTATTCTTTAGCCTAAATTTTGCCTAGTCTCACCGATTTTTAATTCAAAAAAGTGCTTTTTGCCTTTTTTTTATGCTTGAAGTTGTAGACATTTTTTTCGCAATTGACAACTCTTTTTTTTGTATGAAAACTCAAAGAAATGCTATCAAAATGCTGGTTTTTAAATTAATCTTTTAAATTCATCCAATGTCTCACATTTTTGGAGATATTCATTTACTTTGCTAATTATTTTCGATTGTTTTTTTTAAAGAAAAAGTTGCTTTTGTTGGTCGTGAAAAAATTAAAATTTTGAAATTCTATATTAGTTTTGTGGTATCGTTTTTAATGGCTCTTTTTTTCTATCAATTTTATCCCAATATAGCAAAATCTTTGTCTTTTTTATCTTTAATTAATTTAAAAATTACATAAGAGTTTAATTTTAATTAAAAATAGTTCGACAATTTTAATTTTTAGACTAGATCAATTAATAAAGGGAACTTAAACTTCTTCTGTTCCAATTTTCGTTAATTACACTACTTCAAGGTCTCGATAAAGATAGAATATGCTTTTTGTTTTTATTTATTTAAATGAACTTCAGGATTTATATATATCTAATTATTTACTTTTTCTTCATTAGTTTTTTTAATTTATTCGTCTTAATTATTTAGTAAATGCATAAAAATTAACTAAGAAAACTAAAAATAAGGGCTAAATTTGAAAAAATAAAACGTATTTATTGTAAATAAATTAAAAAGTATGATTAATAATCAGCAGTTTTTGAATTTGTCTTAAAATTTAGACTCGCAAGTTTGTCCCGTTCCATTTTATTTCTATATTTCAAGTTGCAATTGAGAATACCCCGATAGGCCCTAGAATCATTCATTTATTCTCATGTTTTAATGCACAATTAATTTACCTTCTAAATTCACGGCTTGATAGACCATAAATAAGCGGATTCATAGCGCTGTTGCAATAACCCAGCCAAAAAAATATATTACACACAAAATTCGGTATGTCCAAAAGTTTGAATCCTCCTAGTTTAATTTAAAATTTAAAGCAGAGAACCAAAATAGAAAATAAAACATACTAATAGGCAAGGTGATAAAAAATGGAACCCAGCAAAATATGAAGCATCCAACCACAATTCCCAAAGTTTTGGCTGCTTTTTTTTCTATTTTAAATTTAGAAATTTTGCTGCTCAGCAGTCCGGATGAACCAATATGATTATTTTTCAGTAGATTAGCTTTAAGTCTGCTAGTTATTCGAAGGTTGCATAAGTGACATTTTTTGCACGAGAGCCGATTCTTGGAATACATGTTTTCACTAAGTTGTTGAAAATTAGTTGCATCAATTGAATTATCCCTTTCCAGTGAATATGTGGACAAATTTTCTTTCTTGACCTCTGAATTTTCTCTACTATTAATATTGGAACTGTTTTTACAATTGCAAGTTGTCATATCTCGTTTTGAATTACTAGGACCAATATGAACACGTAGGATTATTCCGGAGCCGTCATTTGACTTGGATTTTTTTGTTCCAGTTATCAGAAATTTACTTTGTGCTGTAGCTTCTTTATATATTCGATAATAAAGAATTAATATGATGACTAGAGGAATATAGAAGCTAACTGAAGCAGAAAATAGCGTATATGCTGTATTTTGGTTAACTTGACATTGCAAATTTACAATCTGAAGTGACTTCATTCCAATCTGGGGAGCAAGCGATACAAATAAACTTATTGTCCAACACAAGAAAATAGTTATGTATAGTCGTTTTTTGGTTACTATTGAATTATAACGTAATGGTCGTGTAATCTTAAGCGAAATTTAGAAAAAAATATATATCTTTTTAAAATGTAAAAGTGATTCGGTTTAGCATATTTTCAGCAAAATTTATTAGTGCTAAAAAATATTGAAAACTTGACATTTTTTAATTTATTAAGAAATTAATCGATTTTTTGTGCTATTTTTTTTTATGTTTTTTCATATGTTTTGTGAATATTTTTCAAAAGAATTCAAATTTTTGATCTAACTCAAAAATTTGTATTTTTGCTAAAATTCTTTTATTCTAATTCACAAAAAAATTTCCAAGTTAAATTGAGCTTAAATCAAGCTTGTCTTTCATCATTAATGTTTAATGTTAGGCTTTAATCCAACCAAAATTAAAAAAAATCTGCTTTATTTTAACTATTGATCTTTAATCAATTTTCGTTTTTACGTTTTTAAAAGAAAATTAGCTAAACTTAAGCTTGTTTCTAAAATCAAACTAAAAAAATTGTTATAACATAGTTTATAAAGCGTTTTTATTATAAATAAGAAAATAACTAATAAAATTAAAATCCAGTTTAAAAAAAAAAGAAAACTTTAGTCAAAACTGTCAAAAAATGCCATTTTTATAAAATATTTCTGCGTAAATTCATAAATTTTCAGTAGAAACAAAAATTTTATAATTTTAAAATTTTCATTCTTTTGAAAAATATTCACAAAAGTTTCTGTGAACAGGAAAATATACCAGTAAACTAAATCAGTTTCACATAAAAAGACTATTACCCCTATATAACGATCAATACTTATTACTAAAACCAAGTATATTGATGCCGTTGAGCACAATACATCCGTAGCTAAAAAAATAGATATAACAAAAATTGATAATTAATTAAAATTTTTAATTACTCAGCCAAAATTCACATAATTTATCTCCAAAAAACCATTTGTCAAAAAAAAGCTGAATGGCTGAAAAAGGAAGTACTAACATCCCGAGAAGAAGATCAGCTGTAGCAAGAGATCCCATCAAATAATGCGTTGGCGATCTAAGATGAAAATCAACAAATATGGCCAACAGGACCAATATGTTTCCGAATACGGTTAGAAATTCAAGCAAAAATAAAAAAACTATCAAGAATATGTTTTGTATATTAATTTTTTTTTCTATAATGAATGATATCGCTGATTTGTCATTTTGTTCAAATAGTTTGACGGAATCATTCAAAATTGGTGAACTTAAAGTGAATAAGTGATGTTGAGTTATTTCACCGATCAATGTCATTTCGAAAGACAATTTAAAAAAAAAACTAAGCGAAGATATTCATTTAAAATTAAGAATAAAAAAAAATTTTTTCTATCTAAAAGAATTGATTAATTATTCAGTTGAGAAGCATACCCCAAAATTAATTTAAATTAATAATTTTATTTATTAGTTTTTTTAGCTGTATCACTAATTAAATTTTTCAATAAGAAATTCCTCTCACTCTTTGAATCGCTGAATGCATACAATTTTCTATGATTTAGTCAGTTATATGTGCTCGATTACTTATTAATTTATTTAAAATTTATTTTTTTAAAAAAATCTAGTTAATAAAATTCTTTTAAAATTGAGGTTTTTCTAAATTAATGTGGAAAAAATCTCTAAATTGTTTGTTGGCGTTTAGTTGCTTAAATATATTTAATTATGAAAGGTAATTCATGCTGAAATTCATTCTAAATATTGATTTTGTTTACGTGCTATTATTTAGCTAGAATAATGTGACCATTTAAATTACAAGAGAAAAGTTAAAAAATTAAAAATATTCTCTTTGAATTGACAATGCAAAATGTTTTAAAATCGAATTAGTCAAACGGTAAAAATTAATATTCCAAATCAATTCCTAATTCCTTTTTAATAACAAAACTAATCAATTGTTGTTTTCAAAGTATCATTAATTTGCTAAGCGTCATATAAAACTTCAAAGTATTTTAAATGTATGTTATTTATTTTAATAAATATTTCTAGTGAATCTTTTTCAATCTTGATAATATAAAGTTATTTTGATGCATTGACAAATTAAAAAATTAATTTTCAGCTAACATATTTTTAAAAATTAAAAGAAAAACCATAAAGTATTAATATTGAATTTTTTATTTAGAAAACTGAAATTAAATATAACAAACTATGTTTGAATAATTAAATCGAAATTTTGATTAAATCATTAAAATTTAGCTTAAGATGCAAATTAATGTCACTCAATAGAAGCTTATGAATTATTAAATAAATACTTTATAAAGTATCAATATTCACTCAGAATTTAAGTAAATTCTTTGATGCTATTTTTATAAAATATTTTAAACAAGTCTCAGTAACATGAAACCTAGCGCATTTAAAAAGCTTATTCCTCTTTGTATTATTTTCATATTTAAACAAATGTTTTAGACAAACAATTTTTTCTCATACATCAATTCGTTTTTGAATAATTAAAATTTTTAAAATTTAATGACTATACTTTAAGTAATCAAAAATTTTTTGACAACAATCATCTAAATTTCTACAAAAGCGTTCCAAATGAAAACTGATTTAAAATTTTTTTGGCTGAAGAATTAATTACTTTGATTTTTTATTTCCTGTAGCGTTTTAAGATTAGGACTCTAAATTGGTTAAAAAAAAAAACAAATTTGAAGTGTTGTAAAAAATCTATACAAAATTTAAATGAAATGCTTAAAAGTTTTAGTAAAGCTTTTTCTTTTAATTCGCTCTAAATATAAATAAATATCCTATTGAACTTGGAAAAAAACTCTAATAAATGATTCAATATGATATTTTCAAAATGAACATATTTATGATCTTTAAATTTTATGAAAAAAAAAATTTTCAGTCTTGTTTTGAATTTTTTCTTTTTCTTCAGTATAGCTTTTGTTAAAAAGCATCTTTACATATATTATTTAAATATTTTGATATCTTTCAATTTTTTGTTATTGGTTTTTTTTATGTTTTTATGTTCCTAAAGCTTCCTTTTTTTGAGTCTTTCTAGCTGATAATTCTTGAATCGATCTTTTCTAATATTTCAAAACCAAATTTGATCAATATTTTGATCATGAGTTTTGGTAATTGTAATTGAGCTCTTTTAGGAAATGATGCAGATTTAAAAGAAAAGAACGCAAAAAAAATATTTTTTAAAGTTCTTTCTGAAATTAAAATATAAGTTCTGTAGATGCAGCACAGCTTAATCTTCTAAGTTTTCTAAAATATTAAAGCATATTGGAAAGACTAGGTACGAGATTGATAAACTTCAATGATTTATCTAATATTGTCTGTTGTCTCTTGTTTCGCATTGATCAATTAATTAATTATTCAAAATAATTTATTAGATTTCTGTTGTTCTTTTGCTAGCAGGTTACAGGATACTTTTATTAAGTCTAAACAGCCCTAAAAGCTTCATTAGAATTTTAATCAAACTAATTAATGAATAATTAGAAAATTCATATAATACCCAGTTTATTTTATTAATACTCTCTATTTCATTATATCTATTTTTAGTTTTTTCTTTTTTTTTAAAGTATTTTTATCTTTATTTTAATCTAAAGGAGCATTAGTTCGGTACAGGAAACAAATAAATGAATAAGCAAATAAACCTTAAATTATCATTTATTGTATCCATTATATCTTTTTTAAAATAATTCTAGATTTTTTATGTTTTTTTCAATTTTTTTAAGTCAATTATTTTTCTTAGTCGTTTTATTAGAAAATTCTATTTAGGTAAAACAAATCCACTGAAGCTGAAACAAAGTTTTCTTTTTAGATTAAATATACTGAAATTCACAGTTCAATATTTTCTATTCAATTACAAAATAATTAAATAAAATTTACATAAGTTAAAAGGAACAAAAAATTATTTTTTCTTGAATGAATCTTTTTGTTTTATTAAAAAAAAAAACATTAAAAAGCATCTACCAAAGTTAATCTTTAGACGATAACACTTATTTTACACTTAATTATATATATAAATCTTGTTTTAAACTTATGAGTAACAAAAAAACTAATTATTTGTAGATCCTTTTATGTAAAAAAAAAACGATTACCAGAAAATTTATTCGGTTAATGCTCGAGTAAACCTAAAAATCTCTGATTAAGAATTTCTGAAATCTAATAAAAATGTCGGTTTCTATTAGTTTGATTAAAAATGTATTTATTTTATTCGCTTGGAGTTAAGCTTTCTTGTTTTAATTATAAAAATAATTGTTTATTAATTAGCTCTGAAATTTGAAGAATAATTTATATTGCAAATAAACAATAAAATTTTAAAAATTTTCATTTGATTTGATAACAATCAATTTTGTTTAGTTCCACCAGAAACTTACGCTAAAACTTAACGATAGCGATCTGATATAGTGCCAACATTTTGCAGGAATATAGAGCATTTGACCAGGTTTTAAAACACCTTCCCAATACGGTAAATTTTTTGCCAAGGGAAATTTGCTTTCGTCCAAATGTTCAACATCAATTTGGCTTGTATTTTTGAGTATATTTCCTTCATTTGGATACAAACAGTTAGAATACTTATGCTCATACAATCGAACATATTTTTCGCCAATTACCTGAGATTAATTGAAAAAAGTTTTAGAATTATGGCTGGGTTTTTTTATTTACGATTAACATCTGCTGTTAACAGACTAATAATTTATCAGTAATGCAGCGATCTATTTCTAATTTAGTCTTATAAAAATTAAATTTTAATAGTATTCTACTAGATTAACTTGAAAAATTAGGTTTGATGCAATTATACAAAAAAATTGTTGAAAAATTGAAGAAAAAAACTTCAAATCAAAATGAGTCAATGCTAAAAAATTTTCCTGATTTTTCTTTATTAAAATAAAGCATTTTTATTGACATGAAATTTTAGTAAAAAAATATGAAAATATGATGATTTAACATTAAAAAAAAGTCGTAAATAAATCAAACTGTTTTGCTTTGATTAAAAATTAGCGATGACAATTTTATCATATTTAGAAAAAAAAAACAAGTTTTGAAACACGACTTAATACAGTAATCTAAATTCTAATGAAAATTTACATGAAAATGTTTTTTGATTTTACTCAAATTTCAATTGTAGAAATTCTTTATATAAATCTAGAATTTATGAAATCAATTAAGTAATTAATGCTAATTTTTTTTTTTATATAAGTCTAAAATATAAAATAAATATAAATTTAATGAATAAAATCAATACTTGGCATAGAAAATTTGGTTTGGGATCATAATGCAATGGACTAATAGTTCCACCGGGACCAAACCTATACAAAATTCAAAAATGAAATCAATTATACAAACAGATTAATCTACCATGCGTTGATGTCAATGCTTGATTCCAATTCATCATCTTTACTTAAATAATAGCAATACTCGGGAATATAGATGTCTTCCTTTAGTTCAGGAATCTAAAAATATTAAAAATTATGCTTTTGATTGATTAAAATCTGTCACAAATTATTTGAAACAAAATCCTGCTACAAGGAATTATTTCCGATTTTAAATGCTTAAAACTAGATTTAAATCTGCTAAAGTGTTTGTAATTAAGAATGTCTATTACTTGATTGAATAATGGGTGCTGGGCTAAATAGCCCTTATTTTCAGCCGAAACCTCCTTATCAATTAGAATAAATTTATCAACAAAATCTTTGACAGACATCAATTTTTGTGACCAATTTGTATCTGTGTATTTTGATCCGATTTCAATTGGAACAGTTCTATTTCCGGCTTTTTCTAGAATATATTCAACACTAATCAAAAATAAATAATTAAATTTTCGCTCTGTTTTCAGACTTTACCTCCAAGTTTTTAACGCTGGCCAATGTTGCATCTGATTGTCAATAATCACAGGCATTTCTTTATAAAAGTATTCATCTCTAAATCTTTCAATTGAAGGACTTTTTTCATATTTAATCAAAAAATCTTCATTTAAATTTATTTTAATCGGTTGTTCCACTTCGATGCGTCTTTTTTTAAAATTTAGCTCTCTGTTACTTGTGTTCTCTACAATTTTAATTATATTGTTAAATTCTGTCTCCATTAGAGGCCCAGACATAAGAAGACCTGATTAAAAAAATTTATTTAATCAAGTCAGAAATATAATTCGGAATACCTAGATCAGCCAGTTTAACAATATTTTGTTTATGTTGATCAATTAACTGATCGGTATGAGATCCTGTTCCGGCAAATTGCATGTCGAGAAAAATAATTTTAAAAAGCGTGGTAAATGCGTACAAAAGACGCCATTTCTCTTCAACAAAAATCCAAATATTTGTGTTTAGCATTTCCCAAGAATAATCAATGAGTATGTCGCAAACATATAATGCTTTATTAATCACATTCAAGTTCGATTGAGCATTGTTGAGGCAGAGATTAAGAAAATTTAAATTTTTAAATACAAAGTCAGGAAATTGATGCTTTTGAATGCGACTTAGATCAATTAAGTCTTCTTTTAAATTAAAATTTAAAATTGGCAATCGAGTCAATGATTCCATTCTACCAAAAATTTATTTCTTTTCTTATTCTAATGAATTATTAATTCTGTAAAATATTAAATTTTTATATTTTTTTTCTCTTTAAGCAAACCTTTCTTTGGAAAAAAAATTCATATGAAGAATGAGTTATGGTTTTTGACATTTAAAGATAATCAAAAACAAAAATATTTAGTTAAAGAAAAAATTAAGTCTCTTATGAGTGCAAACAGATGTCATTTGAACTATCTTTGTTTGAATTTTCCTCATTGTTAAGCTAGCTTATTCAAGATTCAATCAATAAAAAATACGAATAAATTTAATTTGACGAAAAACTGTTATCACTTCACATTAATTTTTTTTATTATAAATTTTTTATCATTAAAACCCCAACAGACTACTCTATTAAAAGAGATTATGCTTTATATATTTCAAGAGAAACTATTTTTCTTTTAAAACTCATTTTTTTAAGATTTTTATCAATTCTAAAATGGCTTAAAGCGAATAATAAGAAAATATAATTGCGGATCATAAGTTTTTCTTTGTTCCAAAAACCATATTTGATTAATTTGATTCTTCTTTTTTTCACTCTTTTTTAAGAAAATATAAAATAATGAATTTATTTCAAGGAAAGCTATTTAAAATACACGACTTTTAAGTATACGGAAAATGTCTTGTAGCTATTTATCAATTTTTGAAAAAAAAATTTCCATCCTTTGGGCTTACATTTAGTACTAAATTTAATGAAAATAATCCCAAATTGAAATTTTTATGATTTTATAATTAAATATTTATACGATAACAAAAATTCTCTATAAACAACAAGACAACTTAAAAGCTCTTTAATTTTTGTCTAAAAAATATCAAAAGAGTGAGCAAAAATTAAAATTGAGAAAATCTACAAGGAGTTATCTATTGTTTTTAAAATTCAATTTGATCTCTTATTAATGAATTAATAAAAGAATTATAACATCCATAAAATAAATATCTTATCCAGTATTATTTTTTTTATATTAGATTTAATGATTTAAAGTTTATCATCAAATCAAATAAAATAAATTAAAAAAAAATAAACAAAATGCCTTCGTTAACTTCATTTTTAACTATTCTAATGAAAAACTTCAACTAAATTCTTAAATTGAAATTTTTGGCAATTATTTTGAAAACAAAAAGTTAAAGACTGAATGCTTTAAATAAATGTTAGGATATAAAATTTGAAAGCTCTATTCAATTTAGTAATAATGATGAAATAATTTATTTTTCTGATAAACTTTACTAACTTTATTTTTCAAAATTGCTTAATAGCTTATTAAAAAAAATAAGTTGAATAACAATAATCTTTATTTTCTTGATAGAAAATTCGTTGATATAAGTTGAATTGATCGAATTTCAATTAAATTTTTCAGATGAGTTTTATTTTTATCAGGATATTTATCCATAACAAAATTGAAAATGAGATTTTTCTCCAATTGATAATAAAAAAAAATACATGCTAGCTCTTTTTTTTGAATCTATCTGTATATCATTTTTCAAAGAGCTAAATAAAAAATTTTTAAGATAGGAACCTGCGCTACCATTTATTATCTAACTAAATGCTTAGCTAATCAGACATATATAGAGTTACGCTTTTTGCTAAATTAAAATCTTAAACAATTCTAAATAAACAATTCTATACAAAAAAAGAACTTTTAGCAGTCTTTTTTATTGATTTGTATCAATGTTTAAGATTTTTTAAAAAAGTTTAAATTGAATTCACCATTTTGTTGCAATAAAATAATACAGCTCTACTAAATAAGAGAAAATGAAATGAAAAAACTTCGGTTCAAAAATGAAGCTTTGTTAAAGCATTTTATATTAGTATCTTTATTTGACGTTTAATAAAATTTTGACTGGAAATATAAAATAAATTATTTTATTTGCTTAGATTTTAGTGTTTTTTTTTTAATTTTAAAATTTGAGATTTACTCATTTTTGAATTTGTACGAAATGCATCTTTAAAAAAAATCAAATCTGAAATTAAATAAATCATGTTTGCGGTCTTAAAGCCGAAATTAAGGAATATTTATCAAATGTAAAATTTTTACTTTTTTTATTTTAATTTGATTTATAAATTAAAGACGATCAAAAAAAAAATTTTAATGACTTTTAACTAATTATTTAAATTTTTTTGTAAAAAAAATATGAAAAAAAAAACTTGCAATAAAAAAAAAAGAGAGTTTAGTTGAAGAAAATTAAACATAAAACAATCATACTGAAGAAGTATAAGAAGGTGACCAAGAGATAAAGATAAAGTGTTGAAAAAAATATTATTTTCATTTATATACTGAGAATTTATTTTCCATACTATTAATATTTTCAGTTAATAATCAATAATTTGATTTTAGACGATTAGGATAAATACAATTTACGGAAATCGTTTGCACCGAATCCAGCGTTGCATTTAGGACACTTACGCTGACGGGTGTCGTATCGTTTCTGGAGACAATCGAAACAAAAAACATGAAAGCATTTGGTCAATACAGCGTCTTTTTGTTTTATTTTGCACGATGGACATCTAAGCTGCTCATTGTACTCTTTTATTTCCTCTTTGAGAACTTCGTCCATGTTGGCCGCCATTTCGAACTTTTTCTGTCGTTCGAGTTTAGCTTGAAGATGTTTTATTTCTTCTTGAGTTCTTTTGATCCTAAACGTTTGAGATGCAAGAGTTTCGCTCTTTTCGGCAATAAGCTGCTGCGCCTCTTTCAACTGGAAAAGATATTTCTGTGAATTTAATTTTAGTTCTTGTATTAGCTGTACATTTTCTATCGCTTGACGTTTATAAGTTTCGCATGTTTGCTGCAACTGAGAAATCTCCTTTTCGAAAATTGCTATATTTTGTGTTAGCACTTGAATTTGTTCCTCTAATTTTTTGGATACGTTCATTTGAGCTTCTTGTTGTTCTTGCAATGTAGCTACTTGCTGCATATATAGTTCTTTTTCTTCTTTAAGAATCTTTTGAGCGTTTTCTAATTTGATTCTTTCTGACACAAGTTTGAAATTTGCATCGTCTTTTTCTCGCAGCTGTTGCATTAAACGAATGCTTTGCTCCTAAAAAAAGTCCAAATTAAAATATTTTACTGCAAATAGTAAAATTAAAAAAATCTCTTTGACTTTAAAATTTATTCAATTTTATTAAAATAGCTTAAATTATTTTATAAAATAAGTCGGCCCTGTTCCAAAGCTTTTTTGATTAAATAAACACGAATTTATAGACAAATCTGTTTCAAAAATTCTTTTTTTTGATTTTTGCAGGAGAGTGAAATGAATAGCAAAATTGGTCACAGCTTTGCGAAAACTTGACTAATAAAAAAAATTAAAAGGAAGGTTCGCCCGAAACCACATCACTATTTATATTCCAAAATCTGACTTTAAATTTTTTAATTTTTTTTTTAGTTGGAATCCAAAAAATATTTGACATTACTCGCTCAAAGATTAAAAAAAATGATACAGATTCAGAAGTTAGTGAGAAAATTTTGAACAAAATATTGAGGCTTTTACAGGCAAATTGAAGTTTATGATCAAGTGAGTCTCTCATGATCATGCTCAAGAGTTATCATTGAAAAAAGATTTTAAAATATTTTTCAGTAAAAAATTTATTGCAGAACCATGTTTTCAAAGTAAACATTCGATGCTTAACTTGATTTTTTATGTCTGCAAGTT